>JAYMTT010000325.1:0-14187 GCA_036898025.1 Hypseocharis bilobata
CTCAACGTCAGATACTTCGTTCTTGAACACCTGGAAATCAGCCTCAAATTCATCATCCACATTGATAATCGGCGCGAGAAACTTCTTTCCTGAACTGGGTTTTTTAAGATCGGGCGGCGGCTCAGCTAATCAATCCTTCGCAATACAATGGGGATAAAAAGTGAATAAATTTCAAGAGAACTGGTGAAAAGCAAAATCATTGGGTGATTAAATAGGTTGGTTGGGATTTTATATTGTATTTAATAGGCTCAAGGGAAGCTGATTTGGGGTGGTGGGTTTCCAGTGGAAGAGGCTGAGCAATTGGGGATGTCGCTATTGGGTTTTCGAGGACGTGGTAGTGATGGATCAGTGACAGAAGGGAAATTCGAGACATCATTCTTTGCAATGCCCAGGTCTTCCAGGGCGGCGCGATCGTCTTGCCAGAGGAGGCATTGTGAGGAGGGTTAGGAGGCTGTGGTGGGATATTATTTGACTTTTGAAAAAACAAGTGTGACTGCCACATCAGCAACAATTGGCCATATCAGCAGCTCTAGCGGAGAAAACTAACGGACTCTAATGGTGGACACTCTTGAACCTTTAGGCACTTAATTGACGGAAAAAAAATTTTGGGTACCAATTTTTCACTTTTTCCAACTCGTAATGAAGTAAAACCAGATGCACTGTGAAAGGCCAACTTAAGTGTGAAATATGAGTATTCTTAGAACTGTAAGAACTAAATTAAAGTACTTCTCTTCTCTTTCTCACTGAATTTACTTGCACATTTGCCATAGTTGAAGACCATAACAATTTGCATGAGAGGAGGTATAAAAAGCCCACTAATCTCCATGGGAGTATGAAAATATATGTGTGGTATCGTTGCTTCTCTGGATAGTAAGTTCCTAGTTCCCTATTGTATTTGTATCACTTCTCTGTAGTGATTGCTATTGCTCTTCCCTCAAATCTATCTCCTATCTGTATCTTCACTCAAACACTGGATGGCTTGCTTAAACCTTGAATTTCAAGAAGTTGTGTGTGTCCTGTGTTTCCCACTCCAAATGTCTAGTTGGCATATATTTTAATGTAATATCTCTGCCACCATTTAGCTTGAGGTGGTTTTGTTTCACGATTTGTCTAGGCTGTCTAATAAATGGTCTTTCGTGGATTTGATGAAGCCAGTGGTCCCTCCAGGTCTTGTATCTGACTCTCTTTAGTTAGATACCTATTGCAAGCTTTGACATGTTCAGACCTCACCATGTCAGCATTCCTTTTTCAACTATACTTAAAAGATCAGCCAGATCGGATGCATAACGCTTTAAGCTATATATATTTTGATCACTCTGGAAACAGTATACAAACAGCGAAATAGATGGTCAAAATTCATATGATTAGGCTGATTTTCCTTTATTTTTTGCATAGCCGATCCGGTTATTGTGACTTATGATATAATGGGCTTGGGTTATTGTTTAGTTGCAACCTGCTTTTCTTGTCTCCTTGTAGGGCATGAATGAAGCAATAGCACAACTTGAGATACCGAAATCTGTCTACGTCAGATTATTCTATATTTATCAATATTATTGGTTTCGTGGAAAAGTAAAGAATCTATGAAGTTAAAAAAATAAAATGATACCTTAGATCCTCAGCCAGCATCGCTACGCAATGCTTTCTTGGGGACCAGTTAGCAAGTTTTTCTAGCTGACTTTTTTTTTTTTTTTTTTTGGTTGTAAGGTTATGCCTTATGTTTATCTTGAATATGTACCCTTCAGGATTAACCATGTCAACTGAGAATCAATGTATACTTTGTTTTTGCTATTTTGCATATCTATAATATTTCTGCGAATTTTTTTCTACTCAATCTGTATTTATAGGTAAATAGGTTTGATGTGACAATCTGATTTTGTTCAGGTTGTTAGTTCAGTGAAATGGCTTGAAGATGAGTTGGAACTCAACGCTCTCCACAACCCTGGAAGTCGACAAGGGAGTGGCAATGAAAAAGCAGCTGTAACCCAAAGATCTGCTCTCTCTGCTGCTTTAGGAGGGCGAGTTGATAATACATCAATGAATACTATTTCAGGTTAAATAAACTCATCTGTGAATTAAACTTTTATCTCCTCTGTATGCATTAATTGTTTCCAAGTTGATATTTGTGGTCTTTTGATATTGGGAAAATAAAGTTGTTTTTATATCTTTTTGGTAGAATTTTGCCCATATCAAAAGATAATTGTAATCTCTAGTATACTCATCTTATGACTGCGATATTGGATTTTGTGTGTGTTACAGGTGTGAAGGCAACATATCTTCTTGCAGTAGCTTTTCTGGAGATTATACGTTTCAGCAGCAATGGCGGCATCCTTAATGGTTCTAATTCAACTGCTTCCAGAAGTGCCTTTGGTTGTGTCTTTGAATACCTTAAAACTCCAAATCTCGTGCCAGCTGTATTCCATTGTTTGACAGCAATTGTCCACAGGGCATTTGAAACAGCAGTTTTGTGGGTGGTATGTCTTTGTTTTATTTAAGGATTTTGAGGGATTGCCCTGATCTTTATTGGATATCCATCAAAAATAGGGTATAGGATCTCCAATGAATTCATTTGTTAATGTTATGTAACTGCTGTATTCCGTTATTTTTACTTGTATGCATGTTGGTCATTTAAAAGCTTTACAAACTTATCATATTATTAATAGACAATGTTTATTTGCAATTTACCTGCTATCTTAAAATATATATTTTTAGTTTAAAGAACTAATTTGCTCGCATTTAATCATTTTTACTAACCACATGTCATTTTTTTCTTCTTTTTTTCATTTAAGCATGATCTTTTTTAAAATATAGATTTTTTGATGTCATACTTTTTATGCAAAATCTTTTATTAATTTACTAGTGATGTGATAATAATTAATTTTGTGAAAGTTTTTATGTTTCACGATTTTTTTATTTTATTTTGAGATTTTACTATTCTAAAATATAGAGATAAATGTTATTTGTTACTCTTAAGATATAAATACAAATATCATTACTAGTTAATAATGCTACTCAAACCTCTTCTAGAAGCAAAAATGGGTGCTCTCAAGGTCTGACGTGTGCTGTCTTAAATAAAAATAATTTCAAATTTCTTCTAATAGAATGTTGGTTTGCTGCTGCTGTTGCTCTCTCTATGTGTGTGTGTGTGTGTGGTTTTGTTATTGATACTTTATCTGGTTTCAGGAAGAGCGAGTATCTGATTCTGGCAATGAAGCTGAGTATAGGGAGTCAACTCTTTCTACCCATGCCTGTTTTCTCATAAAAAGCATGTCACAGAGGGAGGAATGCATTCGAGATATTGCTGTGAATTTGTTGACTCAGCTTAAAGATAGGTTTCCACAGGTATACTCATATTGGTCAAAATATTCATGATTATTTATTTATTTATTTTATCCATGTTTTCTTCTGAATACAAATGAAATTATGTTCTTGCAGGTTTTGTGGAATTCAGCTTGTTTGGATTCCTTGCTATTCTCAGTTCATAATGATTCAGCTTCTGCTGTTGTCAATGATCCTGCCACAGTAGCGGGAATTCGTTCTTTATACCAAAAGATTGTTCGGGAATGGATCATCAAATCACTTTCATATGCTCCATGCACCAGCCAAGGTCTTCTTCAGGTTGTTAACCATACTCTTTACTATGGAACCTTGACTAAGTTGTTATAGTTGTCTTTTTTTCTGAATTTCTGAACATAGTTGTATCTGCATGTCAGTCCTAGGTGGATAATATTCATAAATATGTTTATGTTTTACAATCTTGGACCCTTTATGAGATACTGAGTTTGTTTAATGTTAAATAGAAATTTTTTGTTGATGAATTTTTGTCCATCTTTTCATGGGGCTTCAAAATGTATAATCAGGACAAACTTTGTAAAGCAAATAACTGGCAAAGAGCACAGCATACAACGGATGTGGTTTCTCTTTTATCTGAAATTCAGATTGGCACAGGTAAGAATGATTGTTGGACAGATATACGAACAGCAAATATTCCTGCAGTCATGGCTGCTGCAGCTGCAGCTTCTGGAGCGAACTTAAAGTTGACAGAGGCCTTCAACTTGGAGGTGCTTAGTACTGGAATAGTTAGTGCAACAGTTAAGTGCAACCATGCTGGAGAAATTGCTGGCATGAGAAGGTTGTATAATAGCATAGGTGGATTTCAATCTAGTACTACACCAACAGGTTTTGGGCTTGGTATGGGTCTCCAAAGGTTGATTTCTGGAGCATTTCAACAACCACAGACCGAGGACGATTCATTTAATGAGATGTTACTTTCCAAGTTTGTACGTCTACTTCAACAATTTGTTAACATTTCAGAGAAAGGTGGAGATGTGGACAAGTCACAGTTTCGTGAGACTTGTTCTCAAGCAACTGCGCTACTTCTGTCAAATCTGGTAAAATATTACTTCTCATTTCATGACTTTATGATACAGGGCTAACGAATTTAAAATGAATCTATGTTTCTTTTTCTGATATAATTACCTCTTTTTTTTGGCTAGGGTTCCAAGTCAAAATCAAACGTGGAGGGTTTCTCACAACTTTTACGTCTTCTTTGCTGGTGTCCAGCCTATATTTCTACAACTGATGCAATGGAGACGGGTGTTTTCATTTGGTCTTGGTTAGTTTCTGCTGCACCTCAACTGGGCTCTCTTGTCCTTGCTGAGCTTGTTGATGCATGGTTATGGACAATTGATACAAAACGAGGTCTTTTTTCATCTGATGTGCGGTATTCTGGTCCTGCTGCAAAATTGAGACCTCACCTTGCCCCAGGGGAACCTGAACCGCCGGCTGAAATTGACCCTGTTGAGCAAATAAGTGCTCACAGACTATGGCTTGGATTTTTTATTGATCGATTTGAGGTCAGGAGCTTTTGCATTTTTAACATCTCTCTCTCATCTTTACCCTTCATGCTCTGTTCTGTCACAAAAAGTGATGTATTTAACTTTATGATTGTCAAATCATGTAAAGAACTCGATTATAACTTAAAAGCTAAATACATCATTGGTAAAGAGGAAATCATTTAAATTTAGTTACTTGGGTCTTTCCAATTAATTACCTAATTTTCTTTTTGTGAGTTTCCTAATTTAGTTACTTGAAAGTATCTCCAATTGTGGGTTTCTCCAATTTAGTTACTTTATGATGTTAGCTTATTTTTAATGGTTTTAATTCTGTCTGACATTTGTAGGAAACTTTGTTCTGCTTTAGAAAATTGTGTGAGGCTTCTCCATTATTGTCTGTTTTGATCCTAGTCGCACTTGCATCTATTTGCAAATTTTATTTTATGCTTCTACCAAGTATTCTATGACCACTTCCTTATTTCTTCTTCTTCTTTTGTTTTGCATAGGTAGTTCGACACGACAGTGTTGAGCAACTCCTGCTCCTTGGTCGGATGTTACAAGGGACTACAAAAATGCCTTGGAACTTTTCCCGCCATCCTGCAGCTACTGGTACTTTTTTTACCGTCATGCTTCTTGGTCTTAAGTTCTGCTCATGTCAGTACCAGGGAAATCTACAGAATTTCAAATTAGGGCTTCAGATGCTGGAAGATCGGATTTATCGGTGACTACAATGACTTTTCACTCTCTTTCATTTTCTTGCTTGAGTTTCTAGCATCTCTCTGCCCATAGTTTACAAGTTCTCATGTAACAATTACTTTTAATCTCTTAACAAAGACGTTCCCTCCAATACACGAGCGCACACGCGCGTGCGCGCGCACACAAAAACAAAAATGAGAAAAGAGAAAGGAAAAAGGAACTGTTCTTGTTCTAGATGGATGGATAGTCTTAAATGCATGTTTGGAATTTCTAGTATGGCATTGACTGCTTTTTGTATGCTTAAATGGATCAACATGTGGTTTATGTAGTTGTAGGGTCCAGCAAGACTGCTTAAACTTAGTTCGGACTTGAGATTTGTAAGTTCACAATATATGTGGTGCCTATGGACTATATTCATATAATTGGCATTTGGATGGAGATAACAATTTGAATCAATTGAGCATTTAAATTTTCTTCTCTGCCTGTTAATGATGCCCATCTTCCAGTTTTGTGGGCTTATAAAAGTTTGTTTCACTCAAGCATGGTTGGGGGTTCGTCTCCTGTATTTGGTCACTTTTTACTAGAGTGTTGTAATAAGATTCAGTCTCCGTTTTTGTTTCTCTATTTTAGTCCAATTTATTACATTTTTGCATTCCAGAATTTAAAGCTGTCTTTGCTGCATGTTACAGTGCATGTTTGGGCTGGTTTGCTTATGAGGCGGAATGGTATGACAACAACAGTGCAAATTTTGCCCAGAGCGAGGCTCAATCTGTATCTTTATTTGTTCATTGTCTTTCGAACGAGAAAGTAGATGCTCCTCAATTAGATTCTAAAGGATCAATGCGTGAAAATGGAAGCTCTCTGGTTGATGTGGTAAGATCATTATACTTGTAGTAAATGGAACCTGCAGCCATCCAACGTTTTGAAACATAAATTTTCAGCCTTATGTTACTTCAGTTGTTAAACATTCTTAAATATATTTCCTATTATTTTATGAATTATGTGCGCCAGTTGTGAAGTTTTTGTAAAGTTACTTGAATGTTTGCAGAACGATCAGTTTCATCCTGTCTGGGGACATTTGGAGAACTATGCTACGGGAAGAGAAAAGCGGAAGCAGCTACTTTTGATGCTGTGCCAGCACGAAGCTGATAGGCTTGAAGTTTGGGCACATCCAACTAATTCCAAGTACTTCTTTATAGTACTGTGTAGATTATGCATCATTCTTGGTCTTTTTGGATCTATATTTTTTCTGGTGGTTCAATGGGATACTGAGTGTTTGCATATTGTGACTCCATTTATAATCAGGGATAGTACATCTTTGCGGCCTAAAATTAGCTCAGAGAAATGGATTGATTATGCTAGGACTGCTTTCTCTGTGGATCCTCGAATTGCTTTCTCCTTGGCCTCAAGATTTCCAACAAACTCTCACTTGAAGGCTGAAATTACTCAATTGGTTCAGGTATGCTTGTCTTATAGCATCATCTTTGAAGCTGCATTCCCATCGTATTATATATGATTAAATATGAGTTTTGGGAGGCTTCACCAGTCTGCTTGCATTCTGATCAAGGAATGAGTTTCTTTGCAGTTCGAGGGTTGATATCTTTTCTCTATCTTATATTTGTAGTCGTGGTTCCAGGCTCCTAAAAGTTAAAAAAGAAGAAAAGTCTGTATTTTAAATTCAGATGACACTCCAAAAGCAGTCATGGAATGTCATATTTTCAAAAGCTTCTCGACCTGAATCATTGGATCGTAATTTTTCCTCTGGGTTTTCCCAAAATATATAATGTTTAAATGCCACGTATGTAGTTCTTAGTGGCCTTTACATTGGCCATGCAAATAATCCTAACATATTGAGCAAGAGCAAATTGTGGTTGAGCTATGAAAATGGTGGTTGTTGATGTTGTAGTCATTTTTAACCTGTCTATTTTATGAAGAACTGAGAAAAGAGTTTGGAAAAGCCATGGTCAGTTGACATGTTTTTGGAAGTACACATTAATTAATTAATTTTTATTTCCATGATATGTATGTTATTGGGGGTGGCCTTTTTAAAAAGTTCTGAGAGTTACATGCTGTTCTTAACGTCTGTTCTTGCTTTGTGGCAATTTGAAATTTCCTTCAAAATTTTCATCTTCATTTTCACAAGTGGTAAATTTTCTCAGCATGAACTTGTGGAGTTAGTCAAAGGTCTCACATAGATATTGATCCTGATAAAATCATTTCTGTCAACATTTTACCACCATTATTTGATATGCTTTCACATTTGAATAATAAGTTGTAGCATATATTTTCGTATAATTTTAGTCTTGCTTGTCTTGGATCTTGTTCTATCTCAGCATCATCATTTCGTTTATGCTTATTTTGTTGTGCTTTTCATTACTTGCTAACATTTTATGGTGCTGAAAATACTCTGTATCGTCATCATATAACTTTCTATATTTGATAGTTTTATGTCTTCTTTGCAGTCGCGGATATTGGATATTCGCTGCATTCCTGAAGCATTGCCTTATTTTGTGACCCCGAAGGCAGTTGATGAAAATTCAGCACTTCTGCAACAATTGCCTCACTGGGCTCCTTGCTCGATTACACAAGCTCTTGGGTT
This sequence comes from Hypseocharis bilobata, assembly GCA_036898025.1. Taxonomy (NCBI): domain Eukaryota; kingdom Viridiplantae; phylum Streptophyta; class Magnoliopsida; order Geraniales; family Geraniaceae; genus Hypseocharis; species Hypseocharis bilobata. Next base: position 8,128 of record JAYMTT010000325.1, read on the forward strand.
CCTCACTCCAGCATACAAGGGTCATCCACGTGTCATGGCATATATTCTTAGGGTTCTAGAGTCATATCCTCCAGAACGAGTAACCTTCTTCATGCCGCAGCTAGTGCAGGCACTGCGATATGATGATGAGGTGGGTTACTAATGAATTAGTTGACATTTCGTATACTTTTCTTTTCTGATCTTTCAAGGTTGGTATTGTTGCTATTCTGGTAAGAGTGGATGCAATATTGGTAGGTTTGTATGAGAATATTTGTCATGGTTGGGCTTGCTTGAAATTTTCCTATGGAATCTTGACTTATGCTGGGTGGACTCTAAGTGTTAAAAAATTTAAGCTGACATTAACCCGACTTATTTCTGGTATGATGTTTATGTAATTTATTTTTTCTTTGTTGTAAGTGATTTGCCTCACTTGAAATGAATAATACTAGAAAGAATATTTAATGGAAACTTATCAAGTATTCCACATGGAATGTTGTGTTTTAGACTCATATACCAATCAGTCCCCTTCTACCCAATAGTTTAGGCTTTTTTGGTCGGAAATTTAATATGAGAGCAGGTTGAGTTCTGGGCCATTGTGGTTTATGTTGTCATCCCTGTTTATTCTTGGTCCATGTGCAAAGCCTCTTGTGTTGTCTGGCCTGCATGTGAGGGTGAGTGTTAAAGTGCTCCAAATGGATTGCTTGTCTTACTGGAGACTGCTTCATGTACCAGTTTGGCTCTTCAACCTAATAGCCTAGGCTTTCAGGCTGGAACTCAACAGAAATGATTTACTTATTATGTTGTACTTTTTTGTACTCTCCAGACTGACCTTAGCCTATCAATTCCAGTGTAACTTAATGTCAATGGGACGCATAGGCTCTCTGTATATAGGTCAGCGGTTGCTCCCTTGGCTCAATTCGCTTGAATTGCTGTCAGAGTGTTAGTTAATGTCATTTTAGATATTGATTATCACTGCTAACATGTATTTCCTGATTTTTCTAATCTTACTTCATCACTTTGCAGAAACTAGTCGAAGGATATTTGCTCAGAGCTGCTCAAAGAAGTAACATATTTTCCCATATTTTGATATGGCATCTACAGGTGTGGAAAATTATTTGTGTTACATGAGTAAATATAGCTGTACTACATTTCTTGACAAAATATATTGATATATGTTCTTATAAAATATCATCTTCAATTTAAGTAGTGAGTTTATGAATTTCAGGGTGAGAGTGTACCAGAATCCGAGAATGATGCTGGCTCTGGGAAGGTATGTCGATTGGTGTCTTCTTTTTATCCCTCTTCCATTGTCAAGTTATTTGTCAGAGCGTGAAGGTATTCTATTATTCTAAATGTTCATTGCTTCATACTGAACTTGGTACACCTAAATAAATTGAAGAAAACGGTTTGCTTGTGCATATTCATCATAGATTAAGAAAAACAGGTATTAATACTTAGTGTTCATATGCAACACTGAAGAATAGGGTATATGTCCTAGACATGACATTTGCTTAGATTGTGCATTGATTAATGTGCAGTTCAATCTCTATAATAAGGTAAACTATAGAATATTCTGCCTCCATTTCACTTTAACCGTCCACTATTTTAAATGCATGTTCCACTTTAGGTGTCCATTTGCCTATTATGATAACAAACAATAGTTATTTTTCCATTAGTATCCTTTAAACTTTTTAGTTGTAACAACTTTGAGTTTGTCAACAAGGGTGGTGGAAACACAATCACTCACAAAATTATCCTTAATGTTTGTAAAAAGTCAGATAGCTTAGTTATCGTGGAACAGAGGGAGTGATGGGGAAACTTGTTGATATACATAAATACAAAGTTCTAAGTGTTCTTTGTTGGCAAATTTAGGCAGGGGCGTCTTAGGACATCTGAGAAGGTGCAGTTCTTTTGATGTAGATCCTTTCTGTACTATGAGGTGTGAAAATATGTATAAGATATAAAAGATAAATAACAGAGTTCTATATGTTTTTATTGCCTATTATGTTTCAAATAGTTTTATGTGATAGAACTAGTTTTCTTAAAAAGCTGTTTCCAGTAGTCAGAGTGCGGCAAGTATTGCTTGATCTTGTGCATCTGTAACTATTGCAACATGTGCAACTATAGAAATTTACAGATTTTTACAATTGAGCCTTGCCTTTTTTGGTCATTGGTTCAACCGAAGTCCAGTCTAGACTTTGCATCTAAACACATGAATTATTTCAAATACTTTTTTACATAAACCTGGTTTTCAGCAGAAACCTGCTTAATTATTTACAAAAAAAAAGTTGACATCAAAACCCAGTTTACCTTTTTATCTGGATATCAAAACCCAGTTTACTTAAATGGTTTCCCGAACACACCATATATATGAGTAGCTACGTTGTCAGATAATCTAACTTTTCTACAAGATGACATCAAGACATAAAAAGTTCTATTTTAGTCAGATTACTCCATACTGCAATAATTGTCCTATTTGGCTTTTTCCAAATGCTAAGAATAAATTTGTTACTAGTTGACTTTCCACTTTGTATCATTGTAACAGACTCAAAGTTGTTATAATTAACTAGTTTAAAAGATACTATTGGAAAACTAAGAACAATTTATTATCGAAAAGGAAGTATACTGGACGGTCAAAATGGGATGAAGTATATAGTTAGCGTCGTCATCCCGTTTAACTGTTAGGTTCACTATGTTCTTGTGGTGGAGCATTAGTGAAGTTCACGGGAACAATAACACAGTACAACTTATTGGATCAAGAACATTGCCATCACGAAATACAGTTCATGTAAGATGTAACTACCCAATCAACATATCACCTTATCTACACCATATAGGATCAAGAACGGTACAATCACAAAAATACAGTTCATCTAACATATAATTTCTCCATCGAAGTATCACATTAGGTGTCTTACAAGCTGAGATGTTTCTGCATCTGTAAATATCATGAATTTGAAGAAAGGTTATTAAATTGCGTTTGGATTGCCAGATTGTTTGCAATAGTCTGTCATTTAAGGCTCATTAACTTGTGTTTTTTCCTGCATGTGTTTCAGAATGCTTCATTTCAAGCACTTTTGCCAATTGTTAGACAGCGTATTATTGATGGATACACTCCCAAAGCCCGTGACGTGTTTCAAAGAGAATTTGATTTCTTTGACAAAGTTACATCTATTTCTGGTGTACTCTTCCCACTTCCCAAGGAAGAACGCCGAGCTGGTATCCGAAGGTATACTTGCAAATTGTGAATACTTCATTTCATGTTTTGTATAGCAATTGAAGATGATTTGCAATTTATGTGCTGCTATAGGGAGTTGGAGAAAATTGAAATGAATGGAGAAGACCTTTATCTACCAACTGCTCATACCAAGCTTGTCAGGGGAATTCAGGTTGATAGTGGAATACCCTTACAGTCAGCAGCAAAAGTTCCTATCATGATCACATTTAATGTGGTTGATCGTGATGGGGATCACAATCATGTAAAGCCACAAGCTTGCATTTTCAAGGTAAACTTGTTCACATGTTACTCTATATCAACATCATGCTTTGTGGGTTAGATTAGATCCAAGGAAACTGTTTGCAAAACCATGCTAGCTGGTTATGGGCTATTAGATGTATTATGTGTAAATCAGTGTTATTTTGTTCCTAACAACCTTTGATATATCATGGTAGTCTTCCGGAGATAGTGAAACAGTTGAAACAACATTGTAGTAAAGTGTGCGCGAGCGCGCGCGTGCATAATGATTCCAATTCAACTATTGTTGTTATACATGGGCTTGACTAAGTTATTTTATTATAGGTTGGAGATGATTGTCGACAAGATGTTCTTGCTCTTCAAGTCATATCACTTCTGAGAGACATATTTGAAGCAGTTGGACTCAAACTCTATTTGTTTCCTTATGGCGTTCTCCCAACAGGGCCAGAGAGAGGTATAATTGAGGTGAGTTTGTATCCCCTAGCATTCATATTTGTTTAGATCTTAAATTGAAATCGATGCATAAATTTTCCAGATTGCAATTGTGGACAGCAGATTACATTGTAAAGCTGCCTTTGAATTGTTTGCTGTTAGATTCAAGTGTTCTTCCTGACTACATTTGCAGATAAATTGTTAAAGTTCCAATCTCCCTTTCTATTCGGCCAAATCGGCCAAAAAGTTTGACAGACTTTGGAATCAAAGTTCTTAAGAACGTATTATTTTTCTTAACTTGAAAATTTCCCATTTGACTTTTACCTGGAATCCATATATATGTTGAGATTGCTGAATTTGGGGCCTAGTGTTGGCGAGCTAGAGAGTTTAGTTTGTTATCCGAAATTGTCAAATGGTTTACTATCTCGTTTTCATCGGTGTAAAAATTACAAGATATTATGCTGTATTACGGTACTATCCTAGATGCATAAAAGCATTTTTCTCATTTTTTTTTCCTATAAGAAACAAGAACATGATTTTCACTCTACTTTTGGCCCTGCTGAAATCCATTTCAACCTACTAATTCCCTGTTCCTGAATACTATGTATATGATTGTCATAAAACAATATAAAGGAATAAATAAATTCCCAAAATACATATGGCTTTGCTGTTGACGGGATGAAGCTGAAATTCTTAAGAATCATGCCTCTTAGATTAGTAGGAATATAGTATTGTCTGTTCATGTTTCCTTTGCTTAGTAGCTTCTTTATCTTGTAGGTTGTTCCCAACTCACGTAGCCGAAGTCAGATGGGAGAAACAACTGATGGCGGCTTGTACGAGATTTTTCAACAGGACTATGGGCCTGTTGGTTCTCCTACTTTTGAAACAGCACGTGAGAACTTCATTATTAGCAGTGCTGGTTATGCAGTTGCTAGCCTTTTACTTCAACCAAAGGATAGGCACAACGGGAATCTTCTTTTCGACAAGTAAGATCCTTTCTAGTGATCATTTTTAGAAAAAAATATTTCTAACTTCACTGTTACCAGCTGAAAATTCTTGCAACTATTGGTTTTTTGTGCGTATCATTTTAAAATATTATCTTCGAAAATAGGAATCTGTTTATATCTGGAGAGATGGTTTGGCTGGAAGTTTTACCTATCTTAATATTCATGTAAATGCAGTGAGGGAAGGCTTGTTCATATTGATTTTGGTTTCATACTGGAAACATCACCTGGTGGGAATATGCGGTTTGAGAGTGCGCATTTTAAGCTGAGCCATGAAATGACTCAGTTAATAGATCCATCAGGGGTTATGAAGAGTGATACATGGTTCCAGTTTGTAAGGCAAGTCTTCTATTGGATTGCTTTCCTTTATTTGTTCACCAATGCACTTCTCCCAGGTCTAACTACATGATTCAACTTTTTATTTTATATCTGCAGCTTGTGCGTGAAGGGCTACCTTGCAGCCCGACGGTATATGGAGGGGATCATCAACACGGTGTTGTTGATGATAGACAGTGGATTACCTTGCTTTAGCAGGGGTGACCCCATTGGCAATCTTCGCAAAAGGTTTCATCCTGAGATGAGTGAGCGTGAAGCAGCGAACTTTATGATCCGCACATGCACAGATGCCTACAACAAGTGGACCACTGCCGGCTATGACTTGATACAATATTTGCAGCAGGGCATTGAGAAGTAAACGGAGTTTTTTTGCCTCTTCAAATGTACATGATTGTTTGTAATTTTATAACTGTGGACTTGTTATATAGATGTGATTTTTCCGAGGGACCTCCACTTTAGTCGTGCTGAGGGAAGGATTGTAAAAATGGTAAAACACAAATTTGAGTTCTTTGTAACTTAGGTGGGTGTTCCTTGGTAGGTTTTGTAAAGATACAGTTTTCTAGCTCCCCAATCATTAATGGAATTCATAATTTCTTGCAAGTGATGGGAAGGGAAATTGTCAAACAAGCTTAGAAAGTAAAAGGTCACTATGTAGAACTGCAGGCCCCTGGTTAGGTCAAATCAGATCAGCATTCTGAGCAACCAATACAGTTCTGGTTTTAGAATCAAACTCTGAAAAATTTCTTGGTAAAACTGATGAACAGGCTCATTTATGAGCTCAGCATTACAAATGAGATTTTAAAAAGTGAAATTTTAAGTGTCTGAAATAAATAG
>JAYMTT010000326.1:0-14172 GCA_036898025.1 Hypseocharis bilobata
TTTTATGGTATCTTAAAATTCAAACTCCTATATATATAACTACACAAGAAATTTTTGTACACATAACTATCCTAAACTTTACATCAACCATTATGTACTTAACTTTGTTAACTAGAAAAAAGTGAAATGACTAAATTGCCCTTATATAAATACTTCATAAACTACCTCCTCATTTTTTTCCTCTTCCCTATTTCTCACCAGCACATCCCTCCTTCCTCCATCACTTTCTCTCTCCCCCTTCTTGTCTTGAAATCTCATCCATTGCCTGCCTCTGCTTTGATTGTGTAGCCATCGGTCCCTGCTTCCTTGTTCCCGTTTTGATCTCCGATACTTCGTCTGTGCTCCCGTCTCGGCACCAGATCCCATCACCACCACCGACCACGAGTTTCGTCTTCATTTAGATCATCTACTACTCCACGATGACCCAAATCGTTGCCGCCCTCCCTCGGCCTCTTTCCATTCAGATCTGGCGCTCCACGACGATGAGGATTCCGTTTAGAATGCCCCCACCCTCGCTCGGCCTCCCTTCGTCCAGCTTTGTGTCCTTAGTTTTGATTTTGTGATTTTTAGTTTTTTTTTTGTTTCAAATTGTTCATGTGATTTTATTTTTTGGTTTTAACCATGAGTATCCCACATTCGTTGGGTATGAGATTTATCCCGTTCGGGGTGCGTAACTGTCCTCCTAACAAGTGTTTTTCTAGATACTCGAACCTCTGACCTTGCAGAGGATCTCAATTGTTGAACTCAAGTGGGCTTTACCACTTAAGCCATAGCCTGTTCGTTTGTTCATGTGATTTTATAGTGTAATGAATTGAGACATTTTTATAGTAACAAAATTGTTCGAGATATTGTCTTGAGTTATTTGGGGAAATTTGGGAGGTGGGCATTGTTGAGGATGTATAATGTGTATGAACCAAATTTGTCATGTTCATCATAAACCCAAAAAGAAAATTTCAGGAACAAATAAGGAAAATAAAAATAGAAATATATAAATTAAAAAAATAAAAATATTTGATATAAGGAAAAAGAAAGAAAGACAAAAATACAAGAATTTGGAGAAAATGAAAGAAAGAAAACAATAATTAAATATTAAATATAGATTGAAAAGGAAAATGGAAGGTAAAGAAAAATGAAAAAAAGAAAGAAATAAACTTAAATGGAAAAATAAAATTGAAGAAAAAAATGTAAAGGTAAATAAATATAAAAGGAAAAAGAAAGAAAAATGAAAAAAACACAAAAATAAAATAAAACAAAACAACAAAGTTGATGGAAGAGTAAAATTAGAAGTATAGAGTGTCAAAGAGCAATAATTGAGTGGTTAAAATGAAATAAATATAATGGTAATTCAGAAATTCAAGAAGTGAAAAAATAAACAAAACCATAATGATTTTAGTGGTGTTTTTTTTTAATCAGTTAGCACAGTGTTGAGATTTAAATGCTTTAATTTTAGACTAGGATCAAAACCAAATTCTAAACCACGTTTCTGATGGTTTTTTCCTTTTAACACAAGAAAAAACAAAATACTCCCTTTGTCCTATATGTTTTCCAATTAAATGATGATATTTTTTCTTTAATATTTAATTAACAATGTATATATAAAATGTTATAGAAATATTTATTATGGTACATACATTCTAAAAAATATGTTTTTTCATGATTTTAAATTTATAAATCTTAAAAACAAAAAAAGCTAGTAAGAGTCATACTTTTCTTTGAATGAAAATAGTAAAATAGGAAAATACTTATAGGACAGAGGGAAATTTTTTTAAGCCACGGCATCGTTGGTGCTAGAGTTGTAGTTGTAGTAGGAGCCTCACACTTCTAGTTCTTATAGGCTCTCCTTTCCTTACACGATTTGGTATCATAAATATAGCCTTATTCTCTCTCTCCATTGTCTTCTCTCTCTTTAACTCCCAGAGACTCGCTAGCTAGGAGAGTGTTCCTTCTGGCTGCAGGGATGGCGATACCGTATCCCCCAGAATACACCTACCATGAACTCGAAATGTTCACCGACAGTTTCAGCGAAGAAAATTTTATCGGAAGAACTCAATTTGGCAAACTCTACCATGGAAAGATGATTCAACAAGACCATTCTTGCCGAGCAAGAGATGTGACAGTCAAGATTTGGTGTCTTTCTAAATTATATAATACCATGTCATCCGATACCATTAATGAATACCATATGATAGTATGTATATATGTTGCTTGATTATTTATTTATGCTAATTTAAATATTAGTTATCAATTGGTATAATACCTTTTGCTTTTGCATATGTAATTTTTAGGATGAATTTACTGTACTTCAGAAGTTGATTTCTAAGAATCCAAACCTGGTCAAGTTGATTGGATACTGCTCCGAAGGCGATCATATTGGTCTTGTTTATGACTTCAAGACAATGGATACATTACATAACCTAATACCTAAAGGTTAATTTCTTCACTATCTTCTTCCAAATTAATTGTGAATTTTTGTAGTGTGTCATATATGTATGAATTATATATATATTTATTTATAAATTACCAACTTCAAATTTGTAGACCAAAATCCTCCAATTATCCATTACTCACGCTCAAGACGACATCGATTTGGGAGACTATAGTTTTGGAGAATGCACATCTATGCATCTCCAATTTCCTCTATAAGGTCGATAGAGTGATGGTAATTAGAGGATTTTGGACTCAAAACGGGGAGTCTGTGTAGTTTTGGAAAGTGCATACCCTGTTTCTTCTAATATATATTGTTTTTATGATTGTAACATCTAAATATTCAGCTTTGCAAGAAAAAAAGATAATTAACAGATTTGATTGTTTGTTCTCTTTCTTCTCTTTTTTTTTCCCAGATAATTTTGAATGGCTAGATAGAATGAAGGTAGCATTTGAATTGGCATGTCTCATTGAATTTTTGAATGGTTGGAGCTTCTTCATTCTAATTCGTAATTTAGATGCAGCTCATATAATGCTTGATCAGGTACGTATTTTTTTCTATTAATTGTGCATTAGCCAGCATGGCATATATATATATGAAGCTACTTGCTTGTTTTAATTTGTATTTTTTTCCTTTCTTTTTGCAGGATTACAACCCAAAATTGTTAGATTTAAGCATGGTTTCTGGTGGACCTATTCGTCTCAAAACAAAATACCCTAAACTTGAACGAGAATACGGATGTTATGGATACATCGACCCTAATTTTGCAACTACAGGTCTGTCAACAAATTAATGTCACTTCTGCATTTTTTTTTCTTTCTATTTTTGCTAGCTGTGACATTGTTGTTAGAAGAATTAATTGTTTCAAGCTAGTCTTTGATGTGTTACATATGTTATAGTGCATATTTTTGCCACTCAATGCTAGCTCTAAGTGAATTTTAATACCTGATCTCCTCAACAGGTAAATGGTCCGACAAGTGCGATGTTTTTGCATTTGGTGTAATACTTCTTTCTTTGATAAGTAAAAGAGTCTTTGAAAGAGGAGAAGACAACATATCCGATGAACCTTTTGTGTACGAATGGGCCAAGAATGAGTACAAGGAACAGAAGAAGTCTATGTGGGGATTTCTCCGGCCGAACTGCTCTTCTCTTGTGCACCAAAGCCTTAAGGACTCGCCCGAATATTCCCATCGCGATGGACATGAAATTACAAAAATAGCAATGAAATGCGTGGAATTTTATCCTTCTAATCGCCCGACAATGGAGGAAGTTGTTAAATCTTTGTTAAGTGTAGGCATTGTCAAGCAACATGCTTATTTTTTAGGCGACCCACCAATTCGTTTGTGGTCATGATTTTTTTCGTCCTTGAGAAAAGGGCTACATGGAAAGCTTAAATCCTCTCACTATGAATTAACTTTAATCTTTCTTAATTAAGGAAGAGGAATAATTATTTTTTACTCGGATTTTTCTTTTATTTTAAACAAGCAAACCGGTCAATAAGGCTTTGGTTAACTGGCTAAGGTTGAATCTCTCAAACTTATAACTTAAAGGTTTGAGCCGCATGTCTTAGGTATTGGTTGCAATAGGCGGAATTCGTGTAAGATGCAAGATCGTAGCAAGCAAAAATCGTGAATGCGTAATTTGAGAGGTCACACTATAATTAAGTAACTATCCTAAATATGTGATGACTACCCTATGACGAAAAAAAGAAAAAAAAAACAGGCTAACAGCTCTCAGCTCATGTCAACTACAATGTACAACCCATAGGAATCAAAATATAATTTCCTTTACATGATCTGGTATCATATTATACGTATAGCCTTATTCTCTCTCTCTCTCCATTGTCTTCTCTCTCAATTCCCAGAGACTAGCTTGCTAGGAGAGTGTTCCTTCCGGCTGCAGGGATGGTGGCACCGTATCCCCAAAATACACCTTCCATGAACTCGAATCGTTCACAAACAGTTTCAGCGAAAAAATTTCATCGGAAGAACTCAATTTGGCAAACTCTACCACGGAAAGATGATTCAACAAGACCATTCTCGCCGAGCAAGAGATGTGATAGTCAAGATTTGGTGTCTTTCTAAATTATATAATACCATGTCATTTGATACCATCAATGAATACCATATGATAGTATGTATATATGTGTTGCTTGATTATTTATTTATGCTAATTTAAATATTAGTTAGTTTCGAATTTTCGATCAATTGGTATAATAATTTTTGCTTTTGCATATGTAATTTATTAGGATGAATTTACTGTACTTGGGAAGTTGATTTCTAAGAATCCAAACCTGGTCAAGTTGATAGGATACTACTCCGAAGACGAACATTTTGAAGGATAATTTAGTTTTCTTTTTATCTGTTTGGTTAGGTTTTTCACGTTAATTATAACCTCATATTCTTCTTTGAAACAAAGTGATAAGCTCAAGTCTTTCTTTGAGCAAAATTAAATTGCAAGTCTTTCTTTGCTTTGACTCAAATCACCGGGTCCTTTTTCTTTGAAATTTATCCAAAAATAATCTCCATCCTGGCCCACGAAGAAAATTTGCAGAGATTTTTTTTCCGAATGAGGTGGATCCTCGCAGGGCCCTGTTATATCGATATTTTTTTTGCCATCTCTAGTTGTATGCTATTCTACCACTAGACCGTGATTATTTGTTGATTTGACTTTTTATTAAACATCTGTATAGTTTGGGGTGTGATTTGAGAAATTATTCAAATAAAAGATCAGCATGTTAATAACGCTAGTATGATAAGACCCGCAAGTAATTGAATTATATTTGAAAAACTTATATAACGTGGCACTCCGCCTATAATGTATACCACTCATTGTCCCCTTAGATAACTTGTCAAAATATATTGCTTTAGTTCGCATATCATACCACTTCAGTATGTTGACTTGGTAATAAAGATGTAATGCAGGATTAGGAGAAGAAAAATTAGCAGGAATCGTAAACCTACTATCCGGCTGCTTTGCAAATTAACTCATCTCTACCAAACAGAGCCAATATCAAGAAGAAGAAGATCCTTGAAAATAAGATTTACTTTACGGCATATTCGTGTCATCCTAACTCCCAAAAAAGAAAAAAGAATAATAAAAAACAGCCAATAGTTAACAAATTTGGGTTGGTTTCTTACGGCAACGCGAGGGAGGTTGGAGCAAGAACACCATCACCATATCATCTCTCTCTCTGCCATGAGTTAGCCTAATGCTCTGCTGCTTGCAGATTAGCAGAAAAAATTGTAGAAAATCAAGATAAAAAATCTCAAAATTCATTATATCAAGGGTAAAATAGGTATATAAGTTATGTGACTCCTCAAGTTATAGGTCAAATGGATCAGTAAATCTCAGGTATGTAACTGTGGCAAATTAAACCAGTAAGGTGATAATGTATTGTAGCCTCAAACCATAGAGTATTAATTCGTAATTTCCCTTTAAATTAAGTACTCTTCTAAAAAAATTAAATTAAGTACTGTTACTGTAATTCTAAACTTTGGATTATTACCTATCAAAACATATCATCCACATATTTTTCTATGTAATGAATCCGAATTGTGTAAATCACGAACTGCCTTTATAGACAAGGGCGGATTTTGTTAAATCTCCATTTTTGGTATATCCAATCAAATTTACTACATATTCCGAGTTTACTGGGGAGTAGATTTCTCTTTCTAGAAAGAAACAAAAAAAAAACAATTGAAATTTTTTCTCATCTCTTTATCTTTTTAGGTGATACGATGACCCCAGGCTGTTTCATTACTATTTGTAGTGACGGGACGTTCCTTTCCCTTCATAGTTAACAAAAATTCATATTATCATATAACAGGGGCAATCATGATACTGTCAAGTTATCCTTCATTCTCTATAATTTTCCGAAGTCAAGATTGAATTTTATTATTACAAACCCCTTGTTTCTATCACATTCAGGGCTTCATAGCTTCTGTAAATTTGCTAATATTACGCCCATCCGGCTGAACAAAAGTCTCATAGCTTTATATTGTTTTCCAATGAAATCTAGGGTTAAAAATAAACACATTCATCAAAGCTATTCTTGTGAAGCATGCAAGAACTGTATCAAATTTAACTAACCTTATCTAGTATTACATTATCTGGTTTCAGATCAGCATAGACTATTGGTGGGTTCTGATGTAGATACTTCAGAGATCATATTGATGAAAATATCAAACTTTCAAATTTCAAATAAACATTGAAGTAAATAACTATATTTGAATATTATCGAGGAAATTGACCTTTACATAAATTTATATTCAATGATTTATTCTCAATACTTATATATAAACCTCCGGTTGTTGATTGGAGTACTAAGATAAAGCCACCTAAATTAATACTTAAATGACAAAATTGAGCATCTAGAATAATTCATATAAACATTTAAATTTTGTTAACCAAAAAGCTTATACATTTATTCGCCGTAAATAACTTATAAAATTGAATGTCAAAAATCTTCTCCGATTTTCTCTTCAGAAGGGCGGCCCATTGATATTAGGGGTGAGCAAAAGAACCAAAAAACCGAAATGAACCGTCGAACTGAACCGATAAACGATTCGCTTGTTTACTTAATTCGGTCAACCGTAATAATTTTTAAATAAAAATAATAGTTTTTATTTTTTTACATATATTAAAAACAAAAAAACGAACCGAACCGAATCGAACCTTTTCGAACCAGTTCTATATGGTTCGGGTCTTTTGTCCATAAACGATTCGGTTCGACCTTAACACCTCGAACCGAATCAAACTACTTTAACCAATGCGGTTTCTGTTTGAAGAGGTTCGCCGAACCCGCACCGTGTGTCCACCAGTACTTTACATCCCCATAATTATGAGACATATTAGAATATTTATACGTTTCACAAGTTTGTAAATACCAAACATAACATTAATAACACATTTCATAATAGTCTCATTCATTTGAGAAACAAACACACACGAAGCGTTCAAATAATATACCTTGGATTGGAGAAAACTACTTTTTTTAGTACGTTAACTTTCACTCGATGTACAAATAGGTACGCAAACTTTAAATTTGTGCAGATGAGTATGTGAACTTTTGACGATTTGTGTAATTAAGTCGCGCCATCCAAATTTGTTTAAAGTAACCATTAAATGAGTTGATGTGGCATCTGTTTTTAATTTTTAAAATTTAATTTCATAGTCAGCCGCTGATGTGGAGGAGAGAGATGTTGATGTGGCACTAAAGGTTAGAACATGATCGAAAAATTCGTCAGAAATTGTATCTTTTACTGAAAAATTTATGTATTCGCCTAAAAAATGGAATGCCATGCCAAATCGAACATAAATTTCAAATATATAAATATACATAAGCAAAAAAAAAATGTAAACGAAAATTTAAACGGATTTGAAGAGCACAACTTAATTGGACAAATCGTCAAAGTTTGCGTGTTTAATTGCACAAATTTAAAGTTCAAATAGTTATTTGCACATTGGATGCACGTTAACGCACTGAAAACATAGTTTTCTCCTTTTATAACACTTTCTGCCGGGTAAGACCACACATTTACAACTCCCATTTTCTCTTCTTTGTTCTTATTCTTCTTTATTACTTTACCAATTCTTTATCTTTTATCTTGGCACGAAGAGGAGAGCCTCACCGGTAGAATCTGAAATCTACCCAGACCCCCCAGCTCAATAACCCAACAATATGTATATATATCAAATAGGTTATATATAGTTACAAAGTCGAGAATTTGAAGACCAAATAACAAAAATAAAATAGTAATTCAAGGTCACACGATAAGTGAGAACCAGTCCGCCTTTAAATCTTGTTATCCTTCTAAATTTGGGGAACATTATAATTTCTGTATGTTACGGCTTGATCAGATGTTTACAGTATCCCTATGTCAAGAGGGGGCCGGGTGCTGTGTGAGGTGGAATTGGAGATATCAGATATACAAGGTTACTCATATTTAGGCACCGAGTTATGCCATAGAAGGATGTGATTTTGGCTTTTGTAAGTGTTACTGAACACGATCTTCAAAGAAACACGAGCAGATATGAATTGGCAGTAACAAACTTCAGGACGACCTGCAATGCCACAATTTACCTGCTCTGGAGATTTCCTGTCTTGCAACAGACGTCTAATCCATGATACCAAAAGAGTAGCACAAAATGACCGATAAACCTTCCAAGGTGATGGTTGCATAATCATGAAAGCAAGCTAGGCCCATTTTCAGTAGCAGTCCGAGCATGGCTATGATTATGATGCCTCGTCATTTGTATATTTGATGCAAAATGGGTCCTTGCTTTTGCATAGGGAGCTTCTCGAGCTGTAGAAAGAGGCACAGGCAGACTATAAATTTTCAAGAAAACGAAAACTAAAACAAGTCAAGCATGTTCCATTTGTATGCATGCTTTGTCATTCAGTATTTTAAATGATTTAATAATGCTATTTTTCTTCATAACCCGGGTGAATCTATCTCCCTCTAAAGAAGTTAACACAACTTTTGACCTTAACCGTGCACTCTGCATGCCTAGTACATATATAATTCTATATGATATATTTGGCTAAATGTTATTATTGCCATAAGCAGAAAAATTATCATGTTGTAAATCTTGAAAGGTTTTTCCCTAAACAGTATCATTTTCCATATCGGAGTTCATCATGGGTATCCTTACCTGACATCTGCTGTGAACGGAGAATATTCTGCCGCCTTTTCCACCAACACATTGAACAGATCACAATCAGTAGGAATGTTAAACATGCACTCAACCCAATGCCAATCTTTGCACCGGCAGAAAGGTGGGGCCCACATGTAGGTAGTCCAGGTATACCACAAAGACCTGCATTATCAGTGAAGCTGCACATATCGGCTGTAAGCATCTCTTGTAAACTTAAGAACATGCAAGTACCTGAAGACACTATATGGAAGGAAATAAAATTCTCTTTTATAGGAATAATGCATTCAAAGTACTTGTCACAGGTTTTGTATTAAAATCTCAACGTTTTCAGACAAACTAGAGTGAACTTACTTGAAGCTAGCCCTGTGCAGAAGCCTTCCTCCAAGAGCAGCAGGCACTCTTCCAGACAGAGAGTTTCCATTGAGATTCCTGAACAATGCCAACTGTATCAGAATTCTCTTTTCTGCATTTCCATATCACATGATAGTTAGATGCTCAAAAGAACTCACAATCTCTGTAATGAAGTTAATTGTACAAGACTTTCAGGAATGCTTCCGTTGAAAAAATTGTAAGAGAGGTCCCTGTCACACAACCAACCAGATGTGTTTAGATATAACAGAGATACAGCCACTACAGGAACGTACTGGTATGTTCATTTAGTAATCTACATATTGAAGCCTTGTGTATTTGGATCTTATCATGTAATGACAAATCATTTTGTTTCTTAATCACCCTCAAATCACAAGTTATGCATTATCCAAGTAATTTTGGAAGGAAACCATTGCATCTGGCACCATTATTTCTTCTATACATACAAGACCAAGAAAGAAGGCTTCGTACATAATTTACCGCCAGATGTTATTACCTTTTGTCCCTGAGGTTTCATTTCATAGTGAAAGTGGAAATTTGTGGGTTCCAGAAGGATGGATAGATGAGGAATACCATCCATGTTTTCATAGATGGTGTAAGATGAGACGTATTACCCTTCACGAGGTGAGGCGTAGCTTAAGCCCTGAGGCGTTGAGCCACAAGCCTTTCGGTTTAATTGAGGCTCAACATGGGCCTACAACCGTTATGAGGTCTTTTAGGTGAAAGAATGAGTCTCTCTCTCTCTCTCTCTCTCTCTCTCTCTCTCTCTCTCTCTCTATATCTATATATATATATATATTGTCCATGGGCCAAAACTTTCAAATCTTATCAGATAATATCTTATGTGTCAAATTAAGGACACTTTTATTTTGTTTTCTAATTCCCTTTTCTCAAACTTAAATTGCTAGAAAAAAATTCTTCAAACATAGACAGCTAAACTTCTATTTGAAGCAGCGAGACGACTCCCAAAAAAATGGTGCCACCGCCAGCGATGTGATGTTGTGCAATCTCCCATGCTATGTCTTCTGCTCAGCTTACTCTCAATGGCCATATACTGTGACTACGACGATTTCTACGAACTACTAAGGTCAGATCTTCTATCTCCTCGGAGGGATTATTAAGTATGGAGAGTTGTATTTGCAGTACAAAAACTATATCATCTAATAGATTATGGAGAGAGGCAGAATCTGTAGGATCTCCGCTTACAGTATTTCCAAGCTCACTATTGTTCCAAGTGACGAAGGAATTGCCCCATGAATGCTGTTTCCGCTTAAGTTTCTGCAAAAGCATGAGTTAAAACAATTACCAACATAGAAAGGTATCAGACCACAACCGATGCTTTTTGTCATTATTACATGCCTTGCTAAATCTCTTACCATGGTAGAGTAAAGAATAAGCCAACATAGAGGAACTGTGAGTGAGAATTAGATAAGGATTGTTTTACGTATTTACATCATTGTTAAATCAAGGTCAAGAGTGATTGTGCTAGCTCAGATTTCAATGAAAAGGAGAGCAACCACTACTTCAAGTTGTATAACAAAAGTGAATAAGGAGATCAACAAAAAACATACATGCTCTGTAGATGACGCAGTTTGGAAATGCCATTTGGCAAGAAACCTCTCAGACCTTGGTTGTCAAGACCACTGGAAATGCAGAAGTAAAACACTTAGTTCATACTAATATGAGTGATAGAAAAAAACAATAAAAGCACCTATTTTTACAGCATGTTAAAATAAACAGGAGAATATGTAAAACTATTTGATTCCTTGGTCTGTCAGTTTTTTCCAACATCCACAAAATTTCAAAATGCTAGTGGCTGTTGATCAAGCAGCAATGCAATAATTACCAGAACAGGATAAACTGGCTAGGAAAAAAAAGACGCTACATGGAAATAGTTAAGCCAAAGGAACAATCAAGCAATCATTGAGGCCCAACAACAAAAGAACTACATCCATGGGTAAAGCAAACAAAAAGGGTATTATACAAACCTCACATGAAGCATGAAAAACCTACACAAAAGACGTTCTAAATTAGAATTACATTGCGACAAGGACAATTTGGTTGCCCTCCACTTCACTATTAAATGTTCCAATACCATAATTGATCAGATTTGTTCTTAATTTTCTAATATGATAAATTATAAGGGCAATTCAAGTATGAGAATAAGTTTTTTTGATGGTTATCATATCCCGAGGGAGGTCAGTATAACATTATGAACACGGAGGGAGGTTTATGTATATTTCTCTTCCTCAAGGATGACTGATGTAATTTACCCAAACAAAAATCTTCACTTCCACTTTGATACCTCATGCAAATTCCCGAATTTAAATACAGATGTGAACTAAAATCTCAAATAGCAATACCTAGGTAGTTGGTATCAAAAGCACCAAAATTGTTATCACAAAAAAAATAAAAAATAAAAAGTTACAAAGACTGTTCAAGCTCCCAACAGCATCATCTTACTAAAGCCACAAAGCAAATTTCTTTCCAAATGGCCATGTGCTCATTATAAGACATTGTCACACTATATGAATAACACTTTTCAATCTACTAATTTTAACTTTAAGTTTGAACACTCAAAAGAGATTAAGACTAAGATTTAAAACATAACTGAAATTTGAAGGTCTCCAAAAATGATGAATCCAACAGAAAAATTTAAAGGCAAAGATAAAGATTCCATGTGGAAGAAATGAAATCAACTTGTTTTACTTATGGTTCCGGATAAAGTAAACCATGTAGAAAGCTACATTAACTTCAATAAAGCTCTCAGCAGATCTAATGTTACCAAATATTTGTCAAAATGAGTTCCAGTGCAAAAAAATAAAAATAAAATAATAATAATAAAAAAAAAAAGAAGAAGAAGAAGAGGAAATTGGTAAAAATGGCTTATAGCTCAGGAATCAAAACCAGCAGCTTCTCTTGTGAGCAGCTATTTCCATGACCATATTTCCAGTTAAGTAGGGCCCTTGATGATAAAGTTATCTAGCTTCAAGACAATGCAAAAAGATAAGACTGAGAGGGACTTGAAGCTCATAATTGAAGAGGTTAAAGGAGATATTTGTGTGTAGCAGACTGTAGACTCTATAGCGCAATCAAAATCCTTCTAGAGAAAGTTGGGCACGCTGAAGTTAATTCATTTTTGCACCTCAAATAACATAAAATACTATTAAGCATACAATTAATTGGACTAAAAAATTAGTATATGTTAACAGAACAATATACTAGAATGAATATTATTTATGAAATTGTTCGGCAAAGAACATGACAAAGAAGTTCAAAAACGAACCCTGCATAGCACCGGCATAAACTCTAGCAAAGGCGAAACGAGAACCACAGAAGTTATGAGAGAGAGAGGATTTGATTTTGAGTGGTGTTTGGCTATGAGTTAACCAGACCAATAGGTCACTGGACACTTTTATCAGGTTTGTGTAGTGTAGGGGGCAAAATAATACAAAAATTAGTGTAAGGGTCAAGTTCAAACAAATTAATAGTGCAGGGGGTGCACTATCAATTTACCCTCAATATTACTAAGCAAGATAGTAATTGAGGGCCTTTAGTTCTTTTAGCTTGGTTACTAACCTGTGTTTATAATTTACTGTAGCTTCTTGATGCTGTATCTCGCATGGCTAGTTTGGGTTTTGAGAAGTCATATCGTGAGACAGTTGTTCTGATGACAAGAAGTTACTTGAGTAAGGTTTCGAGTATAGGGTCTGCTGAAAGCAAAACAGTGCCCGCTGAGGCCAATACGGAACGCGTTGAGGTATGTATCGAACACAGACCATTTGTATTACTGTTAAGTTGCTTGTATCCTATCAAATGGATGCTTACTGCTTCTATCACATTCCAGACTCTTCCTGCAGGATTTCTTATGATTGCTAGTGGGCTTACTAGTCCTAAGTTGCGTTCGGATTTTCGCCACAGATTGCTATCTTTGTGCTCAGATGTAGGCCTGGCTGCCGAGTCCAAAAGCGGAAGGTAGAGTGCCATTGTCAGATCATGTAGTCTTAAGGCTTTATCTTATATAGTGCTGCATATAGTTTTTCTTTGTTGTATCATGGGTTTAGTGATTCCATTTCTGATACTCAAACCATTGCAGGAGCGGATCAGATTTTCTTGGCCCTCTACTTCCTGCTGTTGCTGAAATATGTTCTGATTTTGATCCTACTCAAGATGTGGAACCCTCACTATTGAAGTTATTTCGCAATTTGTGGTTTTATATTGCTCTTTTCGGCTTAGCACCTCCTATACAAAAGGTTCAACCAACAACAACGAAGTCTGTTTCTACTACGCTGAATAGTGTGGGAAGCATGGGCACAATTCCTCTGCAAGCTGTGAATGGACCATACATGTGGAATGCAAATTGGTCTTCTGCTGTTCAGCGTATTGCTCAAGGGACTCCCCCCCTTGTAAGTTGTTAAGTTGATCCTGAAAAGTTCTTACATGATTCTCTTTTGTACTTAATCTAATCAATGTCTTTTCCTTGTTTGCATTGTACTCCATCTGTCCCAAAAAACTGTCCTATCTGACTGTTTGCACGCGCTACACGCGTGTCCGTTTGCTTTTAACGCATGTTTAGTATTAAAGCATTTAATCAATTAATTTATAAGAGGATGAAGCAGTTTTTTTAAGTTGGTTTTAATTAAAATAATGGGGGTCTGAAGTTAGTTATGATTTTCTAAGTGGGAGAGTAGTTTGAAATTAGGAGAGTGGGTGTGATG
>JAYMTT010000327.1:0-14171 GCA_036898025.1 Hypseocharis bilobata
AATACGGGTAAAAATGACCCGAATTTTTTAGACATAAATTTCAAGACTCATACCCGATATTTAGAAATGAATTTTGAATTGTCCAACGATCATTGTCCATTTTATCGGTCTTGGTGACTGGCCTACGACCAAGTGTTTTACCATATTTGAGTCTCACAAAATTTATATTCATTGGTTGGATCATATTTCAGTTGGCACTCGGGCGGCCGCTAATAATGCATCCACTCTACCAAGTACCAACAGCAGCATAAACGGAGAAGATCGGAGAAATTAGGATTGGAGGAGAACCAAGACCAAAATGGTTTTTTATTTTTTCAGTCGGATCGACATCAACTGATTCAGTTCGCAGTCCCTACTTAACCCAGAGCGTCACGCAGTAAACAATTATGGCTTCTTCGCTGCCTTCGACCAATGGCGATGGAGACCAGGTCTGTCTCTCAAATTCACATGCTTATTGTTTATAGAAACTTTGTAATCTGTTTTGTGCATTATTCGGTTACTGAAAATCATTCTGTTTGAAGAGCAGAGGAAAAATAGAACAATGAAGGATATCATAAAATCTGGGTTTTGTATTTCTGTTGGATTAGAGCAAGTTTTATTTGATTACACTATAATTTCTGGAAGGATGATTATGCGTTATTTGAGCTTTATGCAATTTGGATACTCTTTTTCAACATTTCTGTCTATTTGATGTGAGCTCACGAACTCTTTTTCAACATTACTGTCTTATACTGCTTTGGTAGGTTCATCTAAATTTTCTCATGATCAATTACTTATAATTAGTTGCCTTATTGGCATAAAGAATAACAAGTCTTTTAATTTGCCGGTTGTAGTTCTGTGGTTAGTGTGAATAACACTAATTGTCTACTTCAGAAATTGAATTTTAAGTTATAGTTATAGCTAGATTAAAGTTAGCTAATGATTTTGATAAGCTCCCATCATTTATGTTCAGGTATTTTACTACGTTTATCACATTTTGGGTACTTTTCTTTCTTGGTTTGGCAGATTCTGGTAGAAAGGAACAAATCTGTAAGAACGGTGATATTGAACAGGCCTAAGCAACTGAATGCCCTTTCGTTTCAAATGGTATAGTATATGATTGGAGCATACTTATATTCTTGGACTCACCTTGTTTTTGTCTTCTAATGGTATAGGATAATTGCAATATTTGATGCTTTTGAGTGGTAAATTTCTGATCGTCACTGATTTCCTGTATGCTTTCATCTCGGATACATCCTTAACATGATATGATGTAATGCTGTGTAGAATCACATTCTCAATTTTTTTGAGGTTTACTAAATTTGAGATGATCTAGGTTATAATTAAGACTCAAGGAAGTAGTTAACCTCTCTAGTAGAGACGCGAAGAGAAATTGAACTCTCTTGTGCGTTTTTGAATGATGTAATTCATCTTTCTCTCTCTGAGTAGTTTAGGGATACATTTCACGGAAAATATTTATGGATGTATTATATGGATGAAAAGCGTAGTGGATAGTTTATCTAGAGGGTTATTGTTTGTGGAGGGAACTTTTAAGGATGTAAATGTTTCATCAAGTGGACAATAGTGGAATATAAAAAAAAATGCATTAGGAATATGGATTTGAGGAAAAGAATGTATTCATAGATGTGTAATCTATTAACGACATCACATTTTACATAGTGCTATTGGCGCAATGAATATGGAAACAATAATTTTTAAGTGCACACTCAATTTCTATTACAATATCAGTGAATTGTGCTCTACTTTAGATCATAATTTGCATTTTTCCATTATTATATGCATGACATGGGCACTAGAAATATGAAACTAACTTTAATATAACATGAATTGTCCCAAAAAGGTAATGATACTTCTGTTTGTTTGGTTTCTTATTCTAGATTTCTCGGCTATCTGAACTTTTCCTTGCGTATGAGAAGGATTCAAATGTAAAGTTGCTAATTGTCAAGGTACTTTTCTTTTAATAGTACTTTCTCATGACTTGAACTGCTCGCGTGCGCGAGCTGTGTGTCTGTATATTGTTTTTAAGGGAGATAGCTTTTGGGTTCTTGAGCATCTATTTATCTTATAATTTTGAGATGGCTTACAGGATGCAAACTGTCTGTGACTGTTTATTGTAAATATTAGCAGCAATACATGGCTACTCATCTTTTATTTGTCTAGTTATTGTGTACCTGAATCTGAGCGCCAAAGTCTTTTGCTTGATTTGGTTTACCTGTGATTCTATGACATGAAGAATATTTTTTTAATGTAAAATTTTATTGGGCATCATACTAAAAATGAGTATGTAATCACGCTGAATGCTGCTGATAGCTTGTAAAAGGTAGTATTCTTTTGTGATTGTAGATGTTGCATATATGTATACATAATATTACTATTCATGAAATAAAAATGATGGATTATACTTTGCAAAAGCATATCTACTGACGGAGCCAGCTGAAGAAGCTTCTTTAATAATAGAAGAAATGGGAAGCTTGGTGCAAGATTAGTATTATGTAATTCCTTGCAACTGGCAACAGCGAAGTGTCACTGCATGCCTATTAATACAATGGCCTGGGATTTCTTTTTCTTGATAGTAGACAATATAGACGAGTCCTAGTGACTATTTTTGACAGGCCAAAAATCAAAGAAAGTGCCAAACAAGTATGAGTTAAGACCAAAGTTACTCCCAGAAAGAAAAAACCCAAAATACAGCCCAGACGTTCCTCAACAACAAGGATGTAAGCAAGTATTGACAACAGTTTAAACATAGATCATTATTTTTTTTTGTTTTTTGCTAGTTGTTCTAGCATAGATTATCAGAACAACATACAAATTGTTTTTTACAACATCAAAAAGCTGAACCCAGTATATAGCTTGTCTTGATTTTAAGATATTGTAGCTATAACTCAAGAAGTTACATTATCAATATTATTACTTGCTGAACAGTCTAAAATTCCAAGTAAGTTATGGTTCCAATTCGTATCACAGGCCTTCCTCTAGTGGAAGAACATATAACATCTTGATCTATGCTCAGTAGTCAGTGTTCTCTGCCTGGCTACTAATAGATTGTCGATTTGCAATACAATTAAAAATGTCTACGGTATAATTCTGCAAAAAATTCGGTTGATGTCTTTTATCAATTTCGACAAGGTTTTTTCTTCTATCAGATTTCTCAAGTTGGGAATGCAAAATACTGTTTTTGGCTTGTTTGGAATTGTGACCTCTATACTTATACTCATCTAATTAAGTGATTACATGTTTGTAGGGAAAAGGAAGGGCTTTTTGTGCTGGTGGTGATGTTGCAGCTGTAGTCCTTGATATTAAAAAAGGTAGAAGTTTTTGATACTTATTGGAGTATATAATCCTTAATGTCCAAACAATTGCTGGATTGCAACCATAGTTGAGGTGGATGCATCATTTTCTTTTCCACCTAAATTTCCCTGTACTTTTTTATTTATATCATCATCATCATCGTCTTCATCATTATTATTATCAGAGCAAGTTGCTCATACTCTTTTCCTTATTTGTACACATCAGGTAATTGGAAACTAGGTGGGAACTTTTTTCGGACGGAATACATCTTAATTTATGTGATGGCAACATATAGTAAACCACAGGTGACATCTTCAATTGAAGTATAATTTCATGATAAACTTATACTGAATTTTCATGTCAGAGGCTTTCTTGGTCAAGATACTTTTGACACACATCATCTGGAATTATATACTACTAATTCTCATTGTCAGTACATAATTGTTACTTAAGGTTTCACTTCTCAATGGAATTGTCATGGGTGGCGGGGCTGGTGTTTCAATGCATGGTAGATTCCGTGTCGCAACAGAAAATTCGGTACGTATCTCTCTGCTCAGGTTTCAAGTGGTATTAAATCTCACTTCCTTAATTTAAAGCAAAGTTGTTGAATTTGACCGGTGCACTGAATCAGCAGGGGCACTGTTCATGTTAAACTTAAACAGCTCGACAAAAACCAGTTAATTAATTTAAAAAATAATCCCTGTCTTGCAACATAAATGTCCTATCTTGAGCTGGGACAATATTTAATAAAAGCCAATTAATGCAATGCCTTCTCAAATTTTTGAACTATTTCGCAGAATTTCATTTACTAGGTATTTTGTTGTCTTCTTTTAACTTAAATTACAACAAACAATAATGTGGAAATGTTATGAGAGTTAATGCTTTGACTTTGTGAAAGTGGAGATACAGAAAGGAGGATACTCAGTATGGAACATGAGTAAATAGAACTGGATGAGTATTCATATATTAAATTCGAACCAGAATAATATGTATTCAAAGTTCAAAAGCATGTAAATCGATTTGCAGCTGCAATCCATGAAAAGGAAGTCGAGATAAGCTAAAGCTTGCAGGGTCCATTTGGGTGTTTCCAATAGTTAGGGAGACAACTAGATACTCTTTGTCTCTCCTTTTCTTTTTAATATGAACATTATCTATTATCTGAAAGTTTAGAGTCTAGTTAACTCAATATATTCCTTATTACGGGTTTTGTGCAGGTCTTTGCAATGCCAGAAACAGCCTTGGGACTCTTTCCAGATGTAGGTGCTTCTTATTTCTTGTCAAGACTCCCTGGATTCTTTGGTAATGTCAATTGAATCTTTAACTGTCATTTCTTTTTTAAAAGCAGAGATGAACCTTTACCTCCCTTTTGTTTCTACGACAGTGAAAAAGGAAGTCCTATTGAATCTAGGATCATATGTTTTTATTATAGGTGCAAATATTAAGGTTCTTGATGTCAAGATCATTTTATTTTATATCTTAAATCTGAACTCTATAAAGTTTCTTTGATTGAAATTATTGTTTGAAGCTTCTTATGAATAGAGATACCATGGTTCATAAAGGTTGCTTCTATGCTTTCTCAAATGAAAAAGAAAAAGAAGAAAAAAGATTTGGGTTCTCCCAAAGTAGATTAGTGTGGTTTATACAGATTTATAGCCAAATGATAACCCAAAAAGAAAGATTGAAACCATTTATCGAGATACCAGGAGTCTAAAAAGAAAATGAAAAAAAAAACTGGGTTGATAGTTGACAGGACGATAGGAAAAGAATTAAATGTTATTTTGTTTAATTTTTTTTTTACGAGCATTTGGACTTATGATTTTTGGGGAGTATGCTTCCCTTGGAGTTTTAAGGGCAGCTTTAATATTATGCTAATTCCTTCTAAAATGAAAATAAAGGAGGTTTTCACTATTGGACAAAAGTGCATAGTAGAAAAAATTTCAACCGTACTTTTGTCTGCCAATTTTTTTTTAAAGAATCTTTCTTTTATTGTCTCCCTTTTTGAATATGGAGTGTGTTGATTTACTTCAATTTGTTAGTCGGTATAATACTATCATCATTGATGCAAGCTTATCTTATTTTGTTTTCTTTTTTAATTCGATCACTTTGTCAGTATTAGAAGTAAAAAAATGTATATGTTGAGTTGCCAGTGAAAAAATATAAATTTTTGGAATATAAATCAGAAATGCAAGTTTGAAAGAAGAAGAAAAAAACTCATAATGTTATCAGGCACCATTTTCTTAGGTTTTTGCATTACATAATTGTAGCCAATTTTATAATTTACACAGTATTGACACATCTTGCTTTAGATCACTAAAGTTCCTGATATTTCTATGAATCAACATGGTCATATAACTTAATGCTTGCCCCCACTCAAAAATGTTGCACAACAAAGAATGCTTTACTAAACTTTCACAGGACCTTTTTGACTTTGAAGTGTTAAGACATGGAGGTTGATATATTTGAGGATTCCTTTCTGCAGCAACAAGTTTGTTTGTTTTGTTATTTATCCAAATAAAACTCAAAGAAATCAGTTAAGATAGATTGTTTAATGAGTCATTTTTAATTTTTGTTAAGAGTAGTAATAAATCTTAGATGATTGGTTTTGAGGATTACGTTAGCTATTTGATAAGGTATTTGACTATGATTGAAGTGTAATCAACTATTTAAGGCATGGAGGGTTCTTATAGGGTTATAGAATTCTGCAGAGCGAGCTCCACTTATAATTTGACTATTCTCTTGCAACAACTAGATTGGGAGTTACCAAAGTGTACACCTTTAAATATTGATTTTCTAAATTGTTTTTTGTACTCTGAAGTTTAGAGGATATAATCATATGAAGTTCTATTTGATATAATCATAATAAGTTCTATTTGTCAGGATTGATTATTGAGGAAGGTGAGCCACCTTTATCCTGGAATTTAAGATTAGTGTTGTTATTTCTTTTAATGAAAGTATTCAGTAACTTACTCTGGAAGATTCTTTATTATATATATCATGACATGAACGAATTGAAATTTGGTCTACTTGAGAATTTTGCCTCGTCAGTCGTCACTCTTATGTAAGAATCCAGTTGATGTATTCTTCTTCATTTATTTTTTATTTTGATAAATGTGGCTAATGTGTTCTTAACATAAAAGACAGTTCAGCTTATGTCTAGAACAACCAGAAAAGCAGTTTAGGAGTCTACCATAGAAAGCTTCCCAGCATTTATTGTGCTATGGTTTAAAATAAGTTGTAATAAGGTTTTAATTGCTTCCCTGTTTTCTCCATATGGACTTTAATAATGTTGATCATGAATTCTAGTAATCTTAACTACTTTCTATTCTTGTTTTAAGAAAAAAAAAAAAGGAGCAGTTTATATTCTTTTTGAATGTGTTATACATTGAACTCTAGTATATCTATCCTTAGTTCATTACTTAGCTATGTAACTTGTAGATATGAATGCCATTTTGTACTTTACTATTTTCTCCTCAATGTCTTTGGCAGGTGAATATGTTGGCCTTACAGGAACTCGGTTGGATGGTGCTGAAATGCTTTCTTGTGGTCTTGCAACTCATTTTGTCCCTTCAACGGTATTGTTTTCCTCTTACTTGCTTTATCTTTTGATTATTCAATAGCTCTAATGTTCTAATAAAACTAATACAAAAGAAAGTACTTCTGATTGGTTGCGGAATCATAAGTTGGAACTTGGATGTAATAACATGTAAAGAGTAAAAGCTCCAAATTAATAATACAATTGCTGCTAGTGTTTTATTTGGGACTGTTAATTGTTATGATGATGATGTGGTCAGACAACTGAGGTATATGTTGAGTTTTACTCTTGTAAAGTCAAAGATCACGTATTCTTTAATTGAACTCGCCTAGCAAGAAAATTTTCGCTAATACACCCACTTTTCTCCATCTTGTCAATTTGTTCTATCTCACTCAAAATAGACCTCTTTTGCTCCCTATAATCCTTAAAAACCTCTTTATTCCACACCTTGATCCTATCTCTAACATGTTTCAGCTTTTTCATAAACTTATAACTTTCCCAACCCTGAACCTGACATTCCCCCATCACTCCCTAACAGAATCAACAAAAGAATGATGTGATAACCACATATTTTCAAAGCGGAAGGGGGTGGGACCCCACTTGACAGGATTAGACTCAAGAATAACAGGAAAATGATTGGCACTGGTCTATAAGAAATCTCTTGAACAGAATTAAGAAAAGTATCTTCCTGCTCATTTGTGAACAGAAATCTATCAATACGAGACGGCACAAGATACCATAACAGAAGTTGCTTCAATGGCCCATATTTCTTAACTAGAAAGGAATTGCAAATCAGAAGCATGGATTGGTCTCCAGCATGATCTGTCTACCATATTATGTGGATTCCAGTCAAATTTTGGAATTCTGTTCCTGAAAGTAAAAATGAGAAAAGAAGAATAGAATATTAATAATGACCCACATTGTTCACGACTTTGATGATGAATCTAGCACGAAAAGCTTATATCAAACCAAAAACATAAACTTCTAATTCTGACCAATTCATATGCAAAACAATAATATACCTCCTTTCAGCTGGATCTGGCAATCCAGTTCTTCTGTCTTGGTGGATCTTTTTATTAATTCCATTATCGTATGATGGGATGCACCTTTTCACTATATATATATATATATATACACAGAGAGAGAGAGAGAGAGAGAGATATTCAAAAATAAATCAGTATATATCCGTGAGATTTCATCCAATCTTATATTGTATTGTGTTAGCACTATATAGGATGGCGACCGGGATGTAGTGATTGATTACCTTTTTGCTTTTTCATTTTAGATTATCTTTGGAGTAGTTTGTCATTTAAATTCTTTTCTTCTTCTAATGTTTGTCATTAATGATTGTTCAGAGATTGTCGCTTTTAGAAGAAGCACTGTCTAAGGTTGAATCTGGTGATCCAGCCATGATTTCTGCAATTATAAATAAATACTCTGACCAACCTTCTCTGAAGGAGCATAGTGCTTATCACAGGTTAGTTTTGAAGTTTAACTTCAATTCTTATTTTATTTTATTATTTATTTATTTGTTTCTAAATGAATAGATGGTCTAGCTTGGCATAATTGGTTACAGGCTATCCTACTAGAGTCCACCGCACATGTATTAAATTTCTCTGCATTCACAATGTGGTATTTAAGAATATTTCAGTGAAGTGTCAATATCAAATTACTGATCAACTTGTTTTTCAAGCATTTTCAAGCACGCCAATGATTTCAATATTCGTGTTTTTAAGTCAGGTATTTAGGGAATTTAAAGTTCTCTTTGAATATTTTGTTACAATGCGTCATGTGTGCTATGGTTGCCAATGAGATGCATAGGTAATTGCAGATTAATGATTGGCACAGATTTTGTTTTCTGCCAATGTTAGTTTGGTATCCCCTTTTATAATTGCTACTTAATTGTCTCTAAACTATGTCTTCTTAATCAATGTTTCGAGTTCTTAATTGTAAAATGCACATGTGCCTGCATAGATACTGAGGATTAATTATTTTTCTTTTTTGGTGTGTGGATGGGGGGTGTTAAGCTGAGAACATGAATGCATGCACATAAATCTATATACAAAAAACACCGACAGAAAACATATGTATGTAGGTTTGTGTACATGCAGAGACTTGTATAATGCGCACACTGCTCAGAGCACATATGAGTGAGCTTATGAATGTTTACCTCTGTATAGGAACCCTGAGAAAGAATTCACTCTTTGCAAATGATTGAATCATGCAATTGTTATTACTAATAAATCACACTTTTCCTTTCCATTGAATATTACTTAAGGAGCTACTGAATATTGCATACTCTTGATTTATTCAAACTGGATAAACAATGTGATTGAACTAGTAATTAATGTTGTTCAGAATCTTTTTGCGGAAGTCATGGAGTTTATTTGACTATTAATCTTGCACACAATTCTTACATAATATTATATTAAAACATCACATGTAAAAGACTATACCTGAAATTCTATATGCTCTGTTAGTGGTCTAAGATGTTTATATTTACTATATTTATCCTACAATCTTATTCCTTGATGTGTAAGCGTGTACTTTCTTTAGATACTCCAGTCCATGCTAAAAGCAGTCTTGAGACTTTAATGTTTAAATTTCTTGGTATTTGTCATGTTGAAAGAAAGAGTTGCATTATTATTTCCACATGTAATCAGAATCATTCACAATTATATAAAGCAAACACTTGCAATCATAGTTTTCAAACCCGGACAGGAGTGGTTGCCCCGGGACCTGGAGCCTAGTCCGGTCCGGTTTCCTTAAAAGACCGGCTAACCTGTCGGCCCATCTGTGACCCGTTCGATCCGCTTCGATCCGATTGACCCAGTGAGAACCCGTAAACCCGCCTGGTTGAAAGAAGGATATGGTGGATCAGAATGGCAGATCTTGTCACTGCTTCTTCCTTCACTTTTCCAAGAACACCCATCTCTTCGAGCTCCGGCCGGCAGAGGATGACCGGGAAGATGAAGCGGATAAGCAAGGAGTGGTCTCTGCGGACATGGCATCAGCCTTGTTGCACTCATCTTCCTTCATTTTCGAAGACTGACTGCTCTTGCTTGGTCTTCGTGAGCTGAACAACCAGCTCCGTCTCTGTCATCATCTTGAATCCATTGAAAGAGCATGTTCAACGGCGACATAGATCTGGTTCTCTGGCGCAGAGATCTGTAGCCAGCCTCGAATCTTTCCTTCTAAGCCATCTTTCCCAAATCTCAGTCTCATAGTTGCAGCCTTCTGCTTCTAGATCCAGCAACAGAGTGAGCACCTGAGGCATCTCGAGGTGGGAGGAGAGCTTCATCGGCCGGAAATGGCCATTTAGGAACAACATGTCGGCAGATCTGTGTACTGTCGGATCTGGCCACTTAGGAACAACTCGTCTGGTTCTATCCCCTGCCTCGTGTGTACTGTAGCTTACTTTTAATTTAATATTTTTTATTGACCCCATCTGACCCGTTGACCCGCGGGTTGACCCGCTCGACCTGCGACCTGTAAAGCCTGGGTCAAACTCCGGACCGGGTTTTAAAACTGTGCTTGCAATCTTATAGATTTCTGATCTCAATTTGCCATTTCCCCATCATCTTAACGAATTTCAAAGAAAGATAGTTCTGAATGCAGATTTAAATGAAGTCTGTCGGTTGTTCTTTTCATACATACACCTAGAAAAATATATACATTCATTTACATACATAGATAGGTTTTATAAATTTGCACACTTGTATCATAGATAATCAAAACCTGTGCAGTTATTGTACGAAACACTCTATCTTGCATTGCTTCTATTTCCCAGATCCTCATTTTTGATAATTACCTGGTTGCAGGTTGGATATTATTAACAAATGCTTCTCTCGAAGAACAGTTGAAGACATTCTTTCTGCCCTTGTGAGTTGATGATATGTACTGATTGCTTAGAGGGAAAATAAATTCGTTTTGCTTTTAGTCCGCATTGACCCTGCTGTGGATTAACTTTTTTACCATGTACTTGACCATAATCCTTTCTGCTTTTGTAGGAGAGGGAGGCTATAAATAGGACAGATGATTGGATCTCTGCCACAATTCATTCGCTCAAGAAGGCATCTCCAACAAGTCTTAAAATTTCGCTTAGAATGGTATGTGCATAGCATTCCTTGAGGAGATATCTAGCATATTAGGGAAATGTGCAATGCAGTATAACAATTTTTCTGAAGTGTGAACACTCTGTGTGATCTCCAATCTGAAAACTTCGCCTGGTGAACTTGATATTCTTTTGTTTTGTTTTTACATCAAACACAGATTTGGTAACATGATGGATCTATAACATGTCTTATACACCTTTCATCTTTTCAGAGCCACACTAGGGGTGCTGATGTTGCTTCATTTATTTCAACAAAATTACAATGCAATTGTAATGCGTTTCAACTTTACCCAGAAAAGAAGGAAATTTTACCATGCCCCTTTTCCGTTATTTGATTAGAGGCTTCATAATTATGCTGTCAGCATATATTGTAACTGCTTATATTTCAAAGTAACATTTGGTATTATGATATTATCTTATTCTACTAGTCCTGAGAACAGCAGATTTGCCATGGCATAAATTCTTTTAGACATAATAGCATTAACTTTTGCGTATATAGGATCACTGTCCTTGATATAGACGTTACCTCTGTAAAAAGTTGCAATGTTCTGGAATGAGTGGGCCAAAATATATGGAAGATAAATTTTATTTGCATTAGTTTTTTAGATTTTCCTCTGGCAACCCCTCAAGAAAACTATTTGGGTAATATCTTAAACATGCATCCACCGTAATATGCTTGGGGAGGCCTTCGATTTGATTTTGATCCTTGAAGCACTTCAATTATGTTGCATTCTTTGATATGGTTAATCCACATTTGTTGTGCTTAAGAAAGGAAAGCTTAGTGACCGAATTCCACTTGTGTTGGATGGTTAGATATATAATGAGCATCTTTTTTGGTTTGATGAGTGCAGATGTGGAGTCCCTAACAATGATGGTCATAAATTTATGATATTACCTTATAAGGCATTCAAATGTTTGTGCATTGACATGGAGGAGTCCACATCAATATTTTCGAATATGTCATTTGATTCTGATGGAGCACTGAAATTGTTAAATATTTGGGTTTACATGAACCTGTCTGGATTATAAAAGGTAGAGTTGATACTTAAGAGTGTAGTAAAGGTTCTATTGAAAAGAATGTGATAGGGTCATCAAATATAGCAGCTGAAAGCCCCCCCTCCTGATTATGGGGGTGTTTAAAGTTGCTGCAGTGTGTTATGAATTTGTTGCATTTCTTGAGTGCAACGAAATAGATTCTTACAGTCTCTAACGTGATATGGTTTAATGATTCAAGGTTACAATTTTGAGAATGAACCATGCCTTGCTGGTTGGCAGCATCTGTTTAGAGTATTAGAAGGTCTTTTGGCAATATGTTCTGTTGAGCTGTAAACTAGATTTGTTGAACCAATCCTGTCAACTAGTTTAGTTCAGTTGCCTTTCCTGTAACTCTAAAAGTATTAATATGTCACTGATTTTTTATATTTGCTAAACAGGTAATTAGAACCGGCCACACTGTACCTAGAATTGGTTTCTTGACTTGGCAAACACCCCATTAGTAATCGAACCCATCAGTATAGAGGCATTGGCATAGGTTAAGTGAGTTCTCTTCTATGTTCTGGTTGTAGAAAAATTTGGCTTTATCAATCAGAGAAAGGTAGTTTACGTAATTCAGTGCTTAGCTAACTTGACTGCAGCCGGTTCTGTAGATGTCACACCTTCTAATTGGTCTGTTTTTGTGATTTCCAATACTTTTGTGGTGGTCAGCATGAGCGATTTCATCATTGAATGCATTGGTGTGATGCATGGAAGGGTTGTGGTAGATCTTTGTAGGATGGCCTCTAACTGCTCTCATTTCTGGGGAGGGGGGGTGGGGTAGTGCAATCATATTTAAGAGAGAGACCAGAGCTGTAGAGGCTGAGAGGCTGAGATAGTGTTAGGCGTGAGTTCTCTATAAATATATTTTTAGGGTTTTTAGAGAATTAAGAGAAAAGAAGGAAGATCAAGCAACCAAGCTTGGAAATCAAGAGGAAGATCCGCGACCACAGGAGAGTTCAGGTGGAAAATAATGTCATGATGACAACTAGGGGCTATAGGCTATTCAATGTCCAATGTAGGTGGAAAATAGTTGTAAAAACCAACTTCCAATCCCTTTTGTGAGAGTTTATGTAACAAAATAGCCTAATAAGCATGTGATTGGATGCTTTTTACAGTTGTTCTGAAGGTGTTACAACTTGAATAACTCGTGCTCATGCAATTCCAGATTAGAGAAGGCAGGCTCCAAGGTATTGGTCAGTGTCTTGTTCGTGAGTACAGAATGGTTTGTCATGTCATGCAAGGAGACGTCAGCAAAGATTTTATTGAGGTTTTCTAAGCTGACTTATTCTTTATTTCTCTAGTTTCTCATTCTTAGAAATAGCTTCAAAATCTCGCTTTGTCATGCAGGGTTGCAGAGCTATACTGTTGGATAAGGATAAGAATCCAAAGGTAGACAGATTTATTGTTTCCTTGTCATTGCATCTTGCATTTATTGATTTAATGAATTTCATAAATATACTAATCTAGCATAGGTAAAATTGACTAATTTCTTCTTCCTTGTCTAGTGGGAGCCCTCAAAATTGGAGCTTGTCAGTGACAAGATGGTTGATTGGTACTTCTCCAAGGTAGATGATGAAGAATGGGAGGATCTCAAATTTCCTGCTAGATCAAACTTGCCTGCATCTATCATTGCAAAGCTCTAGTGTCATTCTAAGTGGTGCTACTACAATGTATTCAACAAAACTCGCAACTCTAAGATAAATCCATCTAGTTTGAGGTATTATGTCTTCGGTGGGGGTATGGATGTAATTTAGTTTGCCACCCCCTACATTGTTTATAAACGGGACAGTACTTGTATAATTGCATGGTGGTTCAAAATGCAGCCACACAATAAGTTCCATCAGCTTCATATAGTTTCTCAAGAAATAATGTTGAATGGTGATTGCTTCATAGATATTCGATGAAATTAGGAATAACATATGTATTACGGTGAAATAATATTTGTAAAATAAATCGAAACTTTTGTGAAATGGAGAACACATTGCAGATGGAGGCTTCAAATCCAAGAAATGAAGAAAAAATGGAGAAAGCGCATTTTTGGTGCCCAAATTTGTTCAAATGTGCACTTCAATGAGAAAAATATCAAATTCATATGCAAATCTTGGCAAAATCGTCTATTTCATACGCAGATTTAAAATCCCTCCAATTTCATATGTGATTGCAAAACTTCATCTTTTATTTCATACGTGACTCTAACAG
>JAYMTT010000328.1:0-14170 GCA_036898025.1 Hypseocharis bilobata
CGGAGTAAAACATATCACTCTGAGTTGGAAGACACTGTCCGTCCATATCTGGACGGGTACACCCAATGTTTGCTCTGTTTTCAGGATAATTATGTTGTGGGGGGAGGGCCCTCTGTGCTTGTCGAGGCTCCAATACCATTGGAGCATGACTTTGTTGCTTCCACACTATCTGTGGATCCTCTGGAGGAGGCAACCTTGCTGGTGGTTGACACCAAACCTCCATAGCTGGAAGAGTCATTACCCTTGATGGAGCCGCAGGTGTTGATGATAACATCGAGATAGGACGAAACAATGACATCAGATTCTGAACCTGCATCATAACATTAAATGGCAATTGAAACATGACTAACTATATGATATGATAGTCCAACTGATAAAGATGAAACTTTGACCTTATGTAATTAGAAATAAAAGTGCATCTTACCTGCTGGCTATTAAGTTCTTGTCTGAACCTGGAGCCTTTCCGGGAATCATGATAGATTGCGTGTTTGAGAGCATTCTCATTGAGAGGTAAACAATCCTCACATATTTTGAATCTAACCTGAACCAAAAGAATTCATTTAAAACGCTATAAACAAAAAGCAGCCTGAAGAATACCTCAAATTGGTTGGAGGAGATTTAATCCACCAAATCAGATAATGAGAGTTCTAAGAAAGATTCAGATTAGACACAGAAGGTCAATAATGTATTATGTAAAATGACTTCTCCAAGAACACTACTACATACTAAAGTAAAATGACTTCTCCAACTGTTTCTCAGCTCAAGACCATAATGAGGACGGGTTTTTGGGGTTAGCTCACCCTCGCGGGAGCTTCCTGGAAACTCATCTAATCTAGTCACAGCAGCATATAGTCCACTGCATTTCATACTTAATAAGCAGGATACCATGTTAACTAGATTCAATAAAAGTACATATTCCAGCTCCACCTTCATGTTAGTATTTTTCTGTGATCTGTGAGTGTCTCTGTGTTGTACCCTTGTCATGAACCACCACTCTGCTGCAGCCACAGTCAAAAATAACTTCCCTTACGAGTTATTTTATATCTGATTTCTCAAGAATACTTTTCATATTTTATAAACATTGCTGTAAGGTTCGGACTAAGCAAATGCATCTGGGCAACATAAATGCATACATGCATAGCTATGTGTCTATTGTAACCTTTGTTGTCTATAGTAGACACTTGTAATGTAACAAACATGTAG
This sequence comes from Hypseocharis bilobata, assembly GCA_036898025.1. Taxonomy (NCBI): domain Eukaryota; kingdom Viridiplantae; phylum Streptophyta; class Magnoliopsida; order Geraniales; family Geraniaceae; genus Hypseocharis; species Hypseocharis bilobata. The sequence continues at coordinate 1,204 of JAYMTT010000328.1, forward strand.
AAGAAAATCAGTAAATAACATTCAGGTCACATTTGTTCATGAGATCATGCTGATTTTCCTAAAGTTTAAATGTTGTCTCTACTTTGTCCACTTTTCAGGCCTTTTTCCATTTCATTGTCACGAAAACTGTTTCATTTTTTAAGTGCATTTTTCCTTAGTTTTTCATTTTTATCACATGTGAATACAAGAACTGAGATAATATCAACAACCAAACACGACATAAACTTGTCAATTAAGACTTAGCAATGCAAATTAAGGCCAATAAGAAAGTTGACTGCATCATACAGATATCTCCAGTATTTTACCAAAGGGCTGGAACAAAGTGGCTTGGAACCTGTTGTTTTGTGTATGACATACCATGCCAAGTGCTAGAGAAGAAAATGCTGGGAGTATGAGGCCACCAGCTCTGTCAATATTTTTAAACAAGCATGGGTTTTTCATTTCAATGACTAAAGTAATTAAGGCTTGTTTTTACTATCCTTGAGTCTTAACCAAGGAACTCTGAAAGATATAACAATTAACAATGTAAGGCTTACCTGTGCAGGAAATTTCCCATCAAAAGCAGCTTGTTCCAAGTTTAACTCTCCACTGGAGGTTGCTTCATATACGCCATATAGAAGTCTCAGCTCAAAGTCAAACAGAAACAGTTTTGTCCCAGGCTTGATCTTCTCTACAATTTCCTTTTGTCCCTTAGGAACCCCAAAAACACGGTATCGATAGCACTCTGGCTTTGTTTTTCCATTGCACATAAAAATAAAACCTGCCAATTGTACCATCTTGTCCTCCTCTCTTTTCCCCGTAAAGCAGCTCCACTGATGTTAGCAACTGAACAAGAAGAAGACGCATAAACAGGGTCAGAAGAAGTACGAGCAGGAACAATAACACCAGGTGCATTAACAAATACTCGTCTTCTTCTCTATCTTTATATCAGCATTCAAGTGGCTTAGCATCTGCCCTTGTTTTTTAAATCTTCTCCTCTTTCCTTCACCATTATAAGATTGTAATGATAGAAAAAAAACAAGGGGATCACATAAGCGATCTCAATTACCAAAAATTGCCATTTAAGGGGGCCAAGGCAGAAGAAAATCAGGAAAAGACGGAGAATATGGGATTTCGGTAATGGAGAAAGATATGAATTATAATCTTGGATACATTGGATGCAGTTACCAAGCCAGCAGACATATAACAGCACTATCTAAAAGCTTGACCATCATGAAACTGTAAAACTATACATACACATTCAACATGGGAAATATTGACACATACATAATCATTTAATCAATTTGAAGAATTCTAATTACGAATTCTAGCAAGTCCTTGAACCATATAGCAACACATTGAGAATATGCTTCCACAGTTGATGTACTTATTCTTTGTAATTAGGTTGTTATCTCATAATATTTGATACCCCCTGCTAGGAACTATCATCATAACCAAATTCATCTCATATGGCTCACATGTATTTTGTAATCTATCAGAGCAAAGAAACAAAAAAAATCCTAGAACTATCATGCCTACCCTTGTTTGCGTTAGAATATTACATGCACAAAAATTCTTCCTATTAAGGCACAAAGAAAAGATGATCTATTGACATTGGAATTTCCCCCCAGTTTTTTTAGAATGGAACTGTCACCTGACAGACACCCTATTATTTCAAATTAGCCAAGATGCTTTTAATTCATTAATGGAACACTTTCAGAATATTTCTCCATGTATAGAATAAATAATCAAGGCAGAAAGAGGATATGCTAGCTGACAAGGTATCTCTTGATCGCCTATCTCAACCATCTGTATGAATTGATAAATGCTCTTACGTCTTACCAATCATTAATCTTACTTTTCTAGCAAAATTACTTTCACGCTACTAGAATATATTAGAAAATATTTTTCTTTCCTAAATAATGCCACCCTCTTATCTATTCAAGGTACTCATTCTAACAGCTCAAATGCCAACCACCTGAGCCCTTGAATAATGGATACATTAATTTCTAATGTTAACCCTCTTTTCATACAAGTCCATTGTTAATGCCTTCCCCATTCCCTACTTGAGTTCTCCTTCTCCAACCCTCATACCTATCCATTTTAAGAACAAACAGCAGCTTTTCCAAAGAAAATTGTCCAAGTAAATTTTGAAATAGGGTCATTAATATCTAATCTTCCATAATAAGTAAACTTCCTTAGCGAACTATACTAGCTTATCACTTTTTAATGACTTTGCGGTAGGATTCCAAACCTCGCCTTGCTCTTGTTACATGCTATCGCTGGTTATTCTAAACCTTAGTATGAAAGAGAGGGCTAGGCCTAGGCATAAGAAGTTTACTCCTCAAAAAAGTTCACTCTCCAATTAGATAAGACTCTTAAGGATAAATCTAGAATCTAAGTGACAAATTTGAAGTATACAAATTAAGCCAAGCTGAAATGCTCCACGTCTCTAAAGTAGAAACAACAGATATACTATAATGCGCATTATGCACTACCATACAAATTCTGCTCCGTAAGATTTTGTCGTATTCTAATAAAAAATGGAAGATAAAGGTGTGATATATTATAGCTCAAATCCATCATTGACCATAAATGCCAACCATTGAGATATAATAGATAATAGATCTCGGCATTATCATTCATGTAAACCATATAAACGACAAACGAACCGTCCCTCCCAACACAATGGAGTACTTTCAGAAACATATGGCATGCATACTTACAAACTCATGAGATCCCTAAATAGTTGTCTATTTCCTGAAATGTTAGAACTAAAAAACAAACGTGGCATGTGAACATGTCTTCCCCACCCATTTTCATGCACCAAGCAGATAAGTATCTGTTAAAAGAAGTATATAGACTTCAGTACGAGTGACCACTCAGTTTCTAGATGTGTTTGCCCACTATTAGCCATATCCCTAAACAAGCAAAGAACCCATTTTAAACTGCTCTTACCTACATTATGCAGAAACATCAAATCATCTTAGGTAAAAGGAACCCTATGAAAAGTCAGTAGAAATTTCATGTCCTCAGATACACGAAATACTCAGATTAACTGAAAGCCTAAACACAAACTATGCAAGAGGTGTACACCTCATTCTGTTAAACACACTTTTACCAATAAGCAAAGCAACAACAACACAAACAACAAAATTGAACATGACCCAAACATCATCATCATCATCATCATCATCATCATAGAAAAAAGTAAAAAAAGAAAATCTTTTAAAAGACCATGTCATTGGGTTCGACATCCAAAGGGCAAAACACCAGCAACAACACAAACAAAAAAATTGAACACGACCCAAACATCACATATCAACACAAGGCATTTCTTCAGTCACAGAGCACTCCACCACCCTTTTGAACAAGCCCAAATGCAACTAACCCTAAGACCAAACAATCCAACTAAACCCAAGTCTTTTTTCCAATTAATCCCAATTCTATTTAGCGATATATCATTGACAAACCAAACAATAACACCACACCCATAAAGAAAATTACCTTTCTTTCTTTCTTTTTCTTTTTTTCAAAACTTCCACAAACAAAATTTAATTTTTTTTTAGTCAAAAGGGTGCAAAATAAATTTAAAATTCATCACAGAAATACTCACATGCAAATAAGGGTGTACACACACATGACAAAGAAAATGACAGGTAACAGTAAACGATTGAGAATGAAAATAACCCTAAAACAGTGACAACATATAATGCTAAAGACCCGTATAAAAAAATCATAATTTTGTTAAGAAAAATGGCCGATTATTATACCTAAGAAACAGAGGCACGGAAGGTTGCTGGCAATGGTGGTCGAAGTCGAGAGGACTAGCAAAAGCAAGCAAAACACTCAAGAGAGAGAGAGAGAGAGAGCAGAAGATGCATACAAAGCAAAAGAGCGTATATATATATATATATCTGCTAAGCATGTGTGGGTCCTACAGGCGACCGTGACGTGTGTGCCACGTGTACCGGAAACCTATGGAACCGTCTCTCGCTTGCGCCGTTGCGCGGACATTTCCTCGCTTTTCACGTTTTTCCGATTTGGGAAGTTTAAAAAATGTAAAGAATTGTTAGGGCCCACAGAACTGACCCACAGAATATTCAGATGTTTTTAAGCAGAAAAGAAAAAGGTGTATAATCCGACTAGATTAGGCACAATACAAAGAAGCATTTATTTTCTGTTTTTCTTTAAAAAATGAAAATTATGAACCGTTAATACTTAAGAGTTGAGATATGTGCTGAATTTCAATTTGTAATCTTCAAACCTTCAAATTATAGGAACTCACATTTAGCCCCTTAGTTAGAGCAATACAAGCAGTTCATGCAAGTCAAATTTTAAACTTTTAAGCTATAAAGATCTTACTTTTAGCCGCTGACCAATGCTCACCGACAAAGAGCACAAATATAAATGCGTGAATAAGTGTGTGTGAGAGCATACTTCCGACATAAATATATGTGAGTCAAGCATTTATTGTTATTTTAAAAAGAAGTAAAATAATGATGATGACATAGACATAGGTGTGTGTGTGAGAGCAGACTTTACTTTAAGCTACAATTCAGAAAATTAATAAGCAGTAGCACAACAAGCATCTTTCTATCCAAATTAACCCAAAAACGATCAAAATAAATAAATGAACAATCTATAATGCAAATCTTCTTGTGAGCACTTACATTTTTCTCGGAGATTCTGGAGAAATTTCGAGAGTAAATTCAACACAAATAAACAATTGAGTGATCTTGTGATTTTTTACTATCATCCCACTTATAATTCCACTGAAATATACGAATGCTAAAAGAATTATAAGGGAATAATCTCCAATACAACCTGTATTCACTATAAGGTGGCTAGTTTGTCGTTGGATCATAATATGGTGGCACCACCAGACCCATACATCAAAAACCACATCTGTTGATCTACTCTCGCAACCTCTCTTCCATTTTCCTAGAACATAGTGATTTCTCCCAAATCCAAAAGCACTTTTTCGATTGGATGAGCCAAAACTGCCCTCTATTAAGTCATCCCTCCGGGGAACGACTTAACACAATTTCAAAATCGAGCAAAAAAAAACTGAGGACCACAGGAAGAAGATACATTGTCTTTTGAGGCCACGAGTACTGAATTTCTATTAGATCTTGTGCATTCCAATGTGCAGGTCAGATGATATAGAAATGAGCAGCGGAAGATAGGAATGCCATTCAGCTTTAAACACTCTTTTCTGATGAGCTCTAATTGACTGGGACGGCTTGTGAGCATTATACCGAATATCAAATATGTGGATCATAGGGTCTGCCGATCCAGACGAGATGAATAGACCATCGGGAGACCAAGCCTGGTTTATCAAAGCCGACTGAGATTCACTGCTTTCTTGCTTCCACCCAAATGTGTGGATTTCTGTCTGCCTCAATCTGATATCTAACAGTCGGAGTTGTTTCCCAGGACTCCTGCATAGAAGATGTTAGTGTTAAAACTTTCGAGCAGCAAAATACAATGGCTACAACCTCCTGTATCAGTTCTAATCCACATTGAAGGTTTCAAACATATAAATGCTGGCATAGTTAATAAATCCTACAACTATACAGCTTAAATCAAATTCCACACAATATCTCTAACTCAAACATGTCTAATTTACAGCCTAGAATCTCCAGTATTCCACTATCAGAAATTACAGTATTACGGGAAACTATATAACAGTACTGTAATCTCACTCTTTTGTTAGTGGGCATTTCTGACATACCCTTTTATAGGCTAAAATGATATAACTTTAACCTTTTCTTCAACTATAATAATAGAAAATTGTAAGTACAAAAACAAAAACTTTCCAAAACTTTGCTTAATAGAGTAGGTGATAATACTGTGTTACCAGTTCATCTGTGCAACTGGATCAGGGATCACTATTGCACATAGAACAAGAAGTGGAATGCGGGACACCAGGCCGACCTATCTTTATACAGAATGCCATATGTGGATAGTTGAGAAGTTAAAATGAAACAAGTTTCAAATCTAAACAAACTTGTGATTGCCTTCATTTCCTAAAAACTTCTTGTCCAATATAAGGTTTCAAGTCATTGTATTTTACAGTCTTTTTGAAAGGGAAACTACGTAAAAGATACAAGTGTATGTTCTGAATTGCCAGATTTAGCATATTCAAACAAGGACCATCTGTACAGACTGATCTCTAGGGATCTAGTGAATTGTCATAATGCAGCACTTTAGCATTCTAAATTTACAAACCCTTCTTTTGTTTAGCCTTCCTTTCCAGTTTGATCTAGCATTACTATGATAACCAGAACTAAAATGTTCACTAGCTCCAACTCCAAATCATAACAATTTTATCTTTCTTACCAAAAAGAAAAAGGAAAAAAAGAAAAAGAACTAACTAAATAGTTTCTAGTCACTAAATTGCTTCTTTCCATTTCTATGATTTTAGGGAACTAAAACTCACAATATATGATGGTAACATATTTCTCAAATCCTCATCCTTCTTTAATTACTTTCTACCAGAACAGCAGAAAAGCAGACTAAGAAGGGATTGCTTAATAGATAGTGGTTTGTTGAGCTTATTGAAGTCCTGTTCCCAAGTAGAGCTCAAGAAATCCGAAGTGCCTTTAAATTCTATTTATTTACGTAGTTAAAAGAGTGTTACTCGAGATAAAATCAGGGAGAAGAAAACATGCATAGAATTCCAAATAGCAGAACAGCACAACATAAATGCAACATAGCAAATATACTTAACAGGATACTTCACTGGGAGCAGCAATGAAGTAGAAATTTACGACAGTGCATCAACAACAAAATATTCTGGCAGTAGAAGTATATGCTTCTTACCCTGACTGAACCATGAATAAGTTGAAGTCACGTGGATTTGGCACAACACTCATGCACTTGTAATCTATTTGGTGTCTGAAGTCTGCTCTCCCTACTTGTACATCAAACCCGATTATTCTTTTGTCTGCACCAACAGACAATATAATCTGCTTTTGCTGCATCCCAGCAACTCCCATGACAGCAGAAGAATGCATATTTCTGTGCAAGGCCTTTGGTTTCCATAAGTTGTCTCCATCCTTCTCATTCCAAAGCATAACAGCATGATCACTGCCACCGGTAGCAAAACAGGTATTTTCCCATGGCATGAAGGTTATGCTGTTGATAATGCCCTTGACATGAGGTTTATCCTCTAAGAAAGTTACTCGAGCTCTCTATCAATGCACGAACATACAAAATCAGACTTTACTTTATCCTAAAAGGAACTCTGATTTTTTAGAATAAAAATAAGGATGCTGATGCACTGTTGTTATATAGTAAGTTCTGTAGATATTTAAACAGATATTATGCAAGTATCACAAGAGTGTCTATTTGATTTTAACCATGACCTTACCCCTTCTGTTTTATTCAGATTTAAGATTGATATCTGAGAATCCCCACTATCAGCAGTATATACAGAGAACAGGCTATTTCCCTCTGGGTGCCATGTTATATCTTCTGGCCATCTCCTCTGCTTTGGGGATACACAATCAGTACTACTAAGAAGAGAGGCACCTGACCTGAAATTACACCAACACATGCACCCAGACACTATATGAAAACTTCCTATGACAGCATTGCAAATCAGAAAACAGATACTGCATATAAATATACAATTAATACAAGTAAAGAAGATATTTTCCAGAGCTGCTATAAAGCTGGTGAAATTAATTTGAGCTATCAACATTTCCAATGTGTCTTTGACTTCAGTCAGGAAAAAATTGCATAGAAGTATTTTTGATACTGACCCAAAGTAGGTGCAATCACAGCTATGTTGAGTTGAGTTGAGTTGAGGTTCATATTAGAATCTATATGTGTCATATACTAGAAATGCAAATATTAAAAATCTAAAGCGCATCTTCTATATCCAATTAACTACATATCCTAATAAGTTGCAGGGGAAAAAATACAAAAGAGACGGGCAGCAGTAAAACATTGTTAGCAACTTTTGATATAAATATGTAAACACCATTACCTTACCATCTTAATAATATTATTTATTGTTATTGAGCTCATGTACCAATTCAATAATCTTCAGGGGCTACCTTCCTTAAAAAAAACTAAGGAACTTCTAGATGCATCACAATGAACCATGGGTATATATGTTGACAACTGACATGCATGCCCTAATACCATGGCAGCCCCATCTAATTCCAACATAGTAAACTCATGCTGCTATAATGATGGCTACTGATCTAGTAAGCAAGCTTGAAAAGGACAACAAAAGCCTGTCTCTCAAGGCATGATGTGTACAGGCCATTGGCCAATAGGTTGTGATAGTCAGATATTGGGATTAAAATATACTTCATTGAAGAAGCCCGGCATAAAGCACATAACAGAAAGAGTTAATTTATCTTGGTTTTTGGTTGAAACAGGACATCTCAGACCATTTTGCATTATAACATTGATAATAAATGAGGAATTGATTTCCTAATTTCCCTTCAAAAGCTTCTTCATATAATTGAGGAATCAATAATGATCTAAAGAAATGCAAACAAAATAATGGATTGTTGGACTGTTGTAAGAGTTGGCACATAGTTAGATCCAGAGAGTACTATGAAGTAAATCTTCAGAGAGTTGGCTGCCTAATTGTTTCTACTAGCCACCTCCTGCTATATATTAAAAAATAATCCACAAGGAGGTGCTTCAGACCACAGATCTTGCCAAAAATCCAGCAACTTCTCGTCCAACAGAGAACCTGATTTAAGCCTCAAAAGTTCTACAATCTTATAAATTCTTTCCACAAACACAGCCAGGAGAACCGTCTCCGTACAACAATTGAGAACACATATCCTCACCAATAGCACACTCTTAAAACTCGGTCAATATACACTAAATTGGAGAAAATATATGCAATCCTCCATAAAGTATGTTCCGTAATACCTAACTGAGACCCCTTCCTCAATGCATACACCACACTTTATGACTTTCACTTTTAAGATGTATTTCACTTTCATCTTGCAATACATGTCAAAACACAACACTGGGACAGAAAAAAAAAATGTTGATATTTACCCCCTGGATTGAATTTGCCACAAGTTGACTATTCCATCCAAAGCACTGCATATATCCCAAAACATTAGCAAGAGTTAGATCCTTTAGAATTGTATGAGATAAATAAAAGCTGGTTGTTACAGCAAGGTACAAAATAAGAAGTTATCAAACAACAAAAGATGTGAAAGGTAAGCATGAGATAGATTTCTCCCCTTTAACAAGTGCTTTCTTACAACTTCTATGTTTTTAGATTCCCCTCGCAAATAAAACCAGAAGTCAAGAGTGAAGATATGTGTTGACCAAGCCACTAGTACATGATAGAGTAAAATTATATGCTAATTGATGCTGTATAACTTCCTTACATTTGAAATAACTGGAGGTGAGATCTTATAGAAGTTAGCCATGTTTACCACTATTTGGCCTTTGCGAAATGATAAGAATATGACGATCTTTTTTTGTGAATTTCAGCCTTTCCCCTTGTGCATGGAGAGGATCAACATCATTGCCTCTCTTTGGGCTTTGATCATAAAAGAATTTCATGGTGCCACAGTATGGCATCTAGAGAGATTGATTAATAGTGATCTCTTGCTATTAACCCATGCTTTCTGAGGAGTTCACACATATGCAAAACCTTCAGACTTGCATGATTCCAACAAAGCTGAGCTTCTACATCTTTTAGCAGGCACATTAAACTACGCTAATTTCAGAAGCAAAGTCTTTGGCGAAAAGTGGGACCCCTACCATAGATCCATTCTTCTCTTTCTGCCTCCACAACTTGCTTTATTCTTCTTAAAGCTTTTAATGTGAATTTTTTTTTTTGTTCACAAAACACTGTTTTCTTTTTTCTTTCTCGCTTGCAAGGGTGCATATCTCTTCCTACTTTATATGATATGCAATCTCTCCTAGTAATGTTCACTTTCATAAAAATAAAATGAGAAATAATTATTAATCTTAATGTTTTGAATCCTATATGTCAAATTACATTAGAATGACATTCATATCATTCCAATCTATGAAGTATTTCACAAATCAGACCAACAAAGAAGTCTCGAATTTTCATATTAAAATTTTGTAAGAAGCAATAAAGTTGCAAATTTTATTGAACATAAGCAATTTCAACTTATGCAGGAGAACACAAACAGTTTCAACTTTGGACTTACAAATGTGATTCACATTCCAAATTACAGCAACCAAATAAAAATAAAGACAAATTCTATATCGCATGACTCTTAAACAAAACAATGAAAACAAGAAAAGTTATCTTAATCTTATAAACGGAGCAGCAAAAACAACAGCAATGAAACACATTATTGCATTTGAATCCAATCGATGGTAACCTTTAATTACAAAGCTGAAATGGCAGAATGCAAAGTCTATCATGGCATAATTATCATTTAATTAACAACAAACATTTCAACGCATAAAGCAAACAGGTTAAGTACCTGGTCACAAAGAGTTGATCATTAACCGGGCACAACGCAAGACTTCTCAACTTTCTCTTGTGTTGGCTACTAATGTGATTGCTTGTATGGCAGTTGATTACTTGTGGGGAAGAGCGGCTATTTATCATTGGAATCAATTCCTTGTGTTCTTTCTGCTCTGAAAGACATAGAACAATATTTATGAATTCCAGTCATCAAAGAAGAAACTGTGAATAGGAGAAAATTGAGGAACACAAGGTGCAAGGTGAAGTTGCAAGCACTTAATATTAGACACAAGTTAGGATAATACCAAACTTCCTTTTTGTTCCTCTAGTCTGAGTTTCAGTGATTTCTCGATCCGAGGAAATTCTGTTTTCCACTTTCACTTTTGCAGTACTAGAGCGCACAGAAACTGGTTGAATAGCTTGAGCATTAGGACCACTTGAAGCTTTGGCAATAGACCCTGACGATTTTATGGGTTGGGATATTTTTGGATTCACAGTAGGAATTACAAGTTCTGTTCTAGATTGAGGCTGGTTTCTAGCATACCCATCTTTGACATGGACAGGACTAGCTGACTTGCGTTCCACTTTTACACTTTTAGTTCCATTATCCAAAGAAGTTTTATCTTGTCCTCGAAGGCGAGCCAATTTAGATTCTGAATCATGTAACTTCTTTTCCGCTTCCTCAAGCTGCAAACTTTGCCAAACGTGTTAATCAGCAGATATTTCCCCAGAAAAGCTAATGCAATGATTAATTAATTAACAAATTAATGCAGGCTGTGCATGTGTGACTAGACCAGTAAACATATTAACCATCCTACAGAATGCACTATTATTATAATTAATTATTTAAATAATAAAGAATATATCATATCAGCATTTGTGCACATAACTAACAAGCTTGAAAATTTCTCTGCACGAAATTCATAAAGGTATGCAGAACACCAGTCCCTTCTTTCAAGATTACTGAAAGTATTTTATACAGGTTAAAACCACATTAACCGTGACTCAAACCAAGAATATATTAAGTGCTCAATCATGAATCTAAATTTTGTTATCAAATTGAAACTCTAATTAATACATGAAAAACAAATCATGAACACGTGACAGCAAGTTCTTCTTGCTCCTATAAAGGAATCTTCTTTGCATTAAATAAAAGAATCAAGAAATAAATTTTAAAAAGGAAGCTGCAAGAGATCGGATCGATGTTCACAGATACGCATCTTAAAGCACATAATAATAATAACTAATACCAAGATAAAAGAATTTGGAAAGTGTGTGATATCTACCATCAAATGCCACGGTACTCCGAAATGGCTATTAGATATGATCTAGTTTCCGAAAATGTACTTTATAGACTTCCGATGTTGATTTTGAAGTAAATTGCAAATAAAAGAAACCGTTTCGTTTCCTTCATTTGTTGCCCAATAACAACTACTACTCCAAATATAGGCAGAATAAGAAAGTTCATTAGGCTTTCTTATGCACAACAAAACACCTCTTTATTCATTTTTCAATATCGCATAACAATCCATTCGAGAAGCAACATGCTTTTCTATTTCCTCCAAGCATCAAAGTTAGTAGAACCAAATTTTTCAGTAACCACACAAGTTCAAATTCTCAACTTTAGGTCACTACAATATAAATTAGAAAAAAAAATTCTACACTGCTCAATCATAGGAAATTCAAATGCCTCAACCGTGTTTAGGTCACACCAAAACAAAATGAAAAACAGCAGTAGCAAGACATCGATTCTATTGATGATGATAGTGAAAACAAAATGAAAAATACGTGTAAAATGTTAAAGGCGAAAACAACACAAACCTGAGATTTGTAATAGGTAACGCGGTAGCGGAGGTTTTGAACTTCTTTGGTGCGGTGCTCGATGAGAGAGACCAGCGCCTCTTCCTGCTCCGCCCTGGAAATGGAATTGTCTTCTTCTCCTCCGTCGCTGTGTTGTGCCATTGGAGGAGTGATGTTCGTCGTAGTCGTTGGTGGTGTGAATAGAGAGTTGCAGGTGGCTGTGGCGGTGGCGGTGGCGGTGCGGTGGTCTTGTTATGAGTTATGGGTTTGTGAGAGCAGAAGGAGTAGAAGAGGAGGCGCGCTCGTTTGGATTGTCTCCTCCGCCTCGCTTGTTGTCCAATGTCCTTGCCTCCTTCTGTTTCTCGCTCTCGACCAAGTTTTGGAGAAATTAAAATAAAATAAATAAATAACTAAATAGTAAAAATTATGGTTAAATCCTAATCATAATTATCAGCATTTATCCCATTCAAAAGAAAAATTATCAGCATTTATAGTTTATTTTCTTCATGTGTTTATGATTATCAAAAATACTAGTAATAAATTAGTATTCCGGAGGAAAATAATGATGATGAAAAAAGTGGGTGAGGTAATAAGTTATAGTATGAGTAATAGTAATAATTTATTGTTTTTTATTTTGAAAATGATAATGAGGATAGGGTATTTTAAAGCTTAAATATTAACGATTATGGCGTCAATGATATGTCTAAAATCTCTCATCGCTTACACTCACATTTATTATAATTT
>JAYMTT010000329.1:0-14154 GCA_036898025.1 Hypseocharis bilobata
CATCCTCCAAGAAGGACTTCAATAACCCCCAAGAGCCCGCCGATGGTTCCAATTCACCTCCCTCCTCGTCTGCATCTCCGGTTTCTTCGACCTCCCCGTCGGAGAAGCTTTCCGAGGATGTTTACAATCAGGTCGATCAGTTCCTTCGCGAGGCTCTCCAGAACCCGCGCGAACGCCTATCCAGTAAGTTGATTTGTTTTTGGTTTGGTTCATGAATTTGTATTAAATTATTGGAATGTTTAAATTTTCTCATCTTCAGCTGATGAATTTTATGCTAAATGCTTATGTTCTATATGGGTCAGCTGTTTTTATTTGTTATTTGAATGCTAGTGATTTGGGTCTGCTTGTATCTTTTGCCATTATATGGTCATGGTTTTTGTTACAAGGTAGGATGATGCTAGAGTAAAAAAGGGTATGCTTTTTATGAATTGGGTAGAAAAATTTGTTTTCTAATTCTGTAGGGCTACTCTTTGATTGCAATTCATGATATTTGGCTTGATTGAAAATTGTATTTGCTGGGATTTTATTTTTCGATGTAGATTTTCTAAACGCAGTTGATCTCTTGTCAAATGTAATTTATGGCTGTGTCTGAATAGTAGAGGTTTAGGACCTTAGGTCTCTATTCAATCAAACATTAGTGAGAGACTTAATATTGTGATACGAGCAATTCCCTTGTCAACTTATTTTCATGTTTTTGAGCTTTTGAGGCATAAATGTAATCCTTAAATTTTCATTTTTTTTTTTGCGTTATGGTTGTTATTCTTTTCGGAAGTTCCCAACCAATATAGGAGGGGTTTGGGAAGCTGCCTAACTAACACGGTAGGCTGGGGTTAGAGGAATGAATTTGGGATTTTTGATTGCGGAAGAATTGTATGTGGCTTTTGGATCAATTACATGCTGAATGTGATAGGCATTGGTGGCAAGAAATTGTTGGATATTTAAGGAACAGGTTCCTCCATATGTGGAAGGCAACAGAAGGATAAGGGCCTGACATTACAAAGATGAAGGATATATTAGAAAAGGCTCTGATTATATTATGAGTCATTTGGTTTTTTGGTGGAATAGAATCTGAGAATGGAAGGCGAAGTCATGTACTGTTGTGCAAAGGAAAAGTAGTATGACTGGTCTAAGTAGGCATGGATCAACCAAATAGAGCCCACTTACTGGTAGTGAGCCCAAAAAAGTAGTAAATTGAACCATCCTTCCTTTTCTTAAAGCTCCCTGATAACAAGAGCTTAAAGACTAAATCCAAGTAAGGTCCTTATGCACTAAGTTAAGTCCGTACCTTTAAGACTAAGCCACTAGCATCCAACTCTGCATGCCGCTCCCTTGAGCTCATTCATAAGTCATAACAGACTCTGCACTTCCTTCCAATCTAAGGTTTTGAACCTTATTTTTCTCACTACTACGTTCCCCTTGCTCCAATAAGAAGCTTTGCCCCTACTCAATCTGAACTCTATCTCAATTGTTAGGCGCCAGAACTCTATATAAGGCCGCTGGAGTTTATTAACTGATCTGCTAGGAGGCATACGTTGTGATCTCTGATTTTTCTTTGCATGAATGAAATACAAGTTGGTATTAGGAGCTATCACTATATTACTCTCCCACCCACTGTGTTAGATGATGCTTTACTAACAATGTGATTCCGTTATGTATATCATAGTTTTTAAGATTACTTATTTTTCAATTCCCAGGTATTAAATGTAGTTGGTTATTGTTCTTTTATGTGGTGTTGATAAATGCTCCCTTTTGAGGGATTGGAACCTGGACAAAGCTCTTGTGAATGGATTATATTTTCACCTTTCTTCTTCCATCAATATATTATCAAAATATTGTAGAGAGCCTCTCCCGTTACCAACTCTAAGTATTATGGATTTGCTGTAATTACCATCATTACAATCATTGTTATGAGATTTGGAATATGTATATTTAAGCTTTTGATACATACATGAAGCAACTTCGCTGTTCAGTGCCCCATGTTCTGTGTTGCTTATTACTGATTTTTCTTTTTAGTTCTAAGGATGGAGCAAGACATTGAGAGGTTCATTCGAGACCCTTCACAACAGCAATTAGAGTTTCAGCAATTGCCTACTTCATACTTGCGGTTGGCTGCACATCGCGTTGCACAGCATTACTCATTGCAGTCAATGGTCTTGTCAGACAATAATCTACCTGATGGCTCTGGTTTCAGAATTATTGTACACAAGACTTCTGAGTGCAAGCTTCCTCCAATACGCCTTGCAGACATCCCTGTAAATTTACCATCAGAAGAGGGTGGTGTTGTTAAGGTTGCCATTAAACAGAGGCCACAGAAAAGGTCACAAATGGGCAACGATGCCAATTCAAATTCATTAAGGTCGAATAGTTCCAAAAGTGTGGAGGAAAGGAAAGAGGAGTATAACAGGGCTCGTGCGCGGATATTCAATGCAAATAATGTTAGTGGAAGTGCAGGTGGGAAACCAGAGAGTGAGTCAAGACTGCAGGATGTTTCCCAGCATGGACCCCTGGGGATTTCAAAGATGGAAGAGAGGTCTATTCCAGTAGTTTCTGATATAAATTCTGGTAGGGGTTTGAATGATTCTTCTACGAGTAGTAGTAGATCTGCTAGAAATAGGGCGGAGAAGGAGCCAATTGGTAGATACAAACCAAATAACAGGGTCGCTATTTTTCGGGACCGTGAAGTTGAACGCAAGGATCCTGATTATGACAGGAGTTATGACAGGTATGCTTGTTTTTCCATTTGGAGGGAGGAGGTGAGGATAAGGTGGTTTCTAATATGAAGTTTATTTTCGATGATTTTTTTATTTTTTTGCTGCTTAGCAAATATATGAATTTAGTATTTAGTCATGAAATAATGTTTTGGTTGCCATATCTTGCGATCGTTTTTGATGTAGGCATTTTATCCATTATTGTGATTTTGGATGGTAAGCAGTGATATCCATTCATATTGTACTCTATTATGTTCACCCTCTGTGATAAATGGTAGTTCACTCTTCACCCTACCTAGAATATATTGACCTTTTCATTTCATACTTCGTTTTCTTCATGACGTTTCTATCCAATTCCTTCTACTCTCTTTTTACATATTTTTGTTTCGGACTTTTATGTACTTTTAACTAACGACACCAAATAAATAAGTTCTTACATGATTCATAATTACTCTCTTACAAGAGGAACAAATAAACTTTTCTGATCATATTTCTTTTGCTTATTTAATCTTGCTTTGCATTAAAGATATGTAAATAAATGTTATAATTAGCTATAGCGAGTTTTAGGGCATACTTGCCTTGTTGATATTTAATCCTAGTTCTACCCTCAAAATCAATTTTCTTTTGTAGGATCAAGATGCCGATTAACTGTGTTTTCTTTCTTTTATATGTAAGCCAAAAGGTTTTATAATTTGGTTTTCCAGGTATATGCAAAGATTTGATCCTGGGTTTGGGTTCAATAGCGGACCGTACACCATGCAGCCTATGTATACTCCTGCAGTAAACTACAACACTGAGTTTCCCCAACTTGGAGCTACTCATAGGCCGCAGATTTCTACAGAGCACCAATCTCGTGCTCTTCCCCAACATCTACCTGCACAATGGGCTGCAACTTCAACCCCTGCAGGGATTGGTTATGGCCATCCTGAAACCATGATGACAACATTTAATCCAAATCATGTTGGTGCACATTCCACTTCTGCTATATATTTGCATTCCTCTCAGTATCCTTGTCAGCACCCTGGAATGCCGTTTATCCATTCCCACGAACATATTCACCAACCTTTTTCACAGGTATGGCAAGTTTGAAGTTCCCTTTTCTCCTCGTTTTCTTTTAAATGCTATTATGGTGATGGAAGAAGTATGCCTACGTTTAGGACTTAGCTATTGAATCTCGAGACGTTCTTTTGCTGTTTATAGCTCTAAAAATAAGTTTTTATGAAACAGGAGTTAATATATCAAAATTGTAATTAATTTTTTAAATTTTAAGAAACTAAAATTGGTTATCTTTGGCCTTGTCAATGAATTGGATATAAGAGTCAGGAATCAGTGCAAAGTTGTAAACGGGCACAATGGCATCAAGATAGAAGAGTCATAATATAGCACAATGGCATCACTACCTAATTCTCATTTGCCGGAAAAGCTTTTCTTTTCCTCTCTTAAGGACCCATTTGGGTCATCTATTCCAGAATTTTAGTCCCCGTCTGTTATTCCAAATGTGTCCCTTTTGGCATACTGCTCTGTAAAAATTTGGTTTTACGTACTCATGAGCCCCACACTCATTATCCTTAATCATTGTCTAACATCTGAAGAAAAAAATAAAGTGGACATTCGTATCACGAGCCTGCATGACATAATATTTTAAGCATCAAATAACTGATATTTATAAGGAAATTTCAATTGTAATTGCAGTTTTCGACTTTCTTTTTCTGAATAATTTGAAATGCATTTTGATGATCCAGTAATTTAATCTGATAGCCGAAGAGCTTTTGTTTCACAGTTTGCTGCAGTTCCTACATGTTTAGTGGTGCTATTCAATTCTCATTTTGGATGTCAAGTCTTCCTACTAACTGTTATTTTGCTCTGTATCCAGTCTCATCAACAGCAACCTGATGCAGCTTTTGGATTGGCCCGGCCCCGGTGAGGGGCATGGGCCATGCCTGCACCCTGCCAGCTGCAACTCGAGCTTGAAACACTGTGGGCTGTGGTATAGCTGCACCAGATATTTCAGCTGACATGGGTGCAGGCACAGAGGACCGAGGTGGACTGGAGTGGATGTTATTTCTAATGATACTGGCTTTGATCCATTCCACCAGTCTCGGTTTTGGAGTTGGGTGTTTTGTCCATCTGCATCGAATGATAAAGTCGCCCATTTGATTTGGCAAATTATATATGAGCTCTCTGAGTGCTCTGTTTTGCTACTGATGATGAAGATCAAAATATGAAAGAATTACCAGAGCTATGGATGTGGTTTCTTGGCTTGGATGAAGGTATGCCCCATCTACAACTTTCTTGTTAGAGCACTCTTCCCGTTTGTAGCATACATGCTTAATTTTCCCTTTTCCTTTTTGCCTACAGCACGGAGGGATGTTTCCAGTGAAGGCTGGCTAATTGCAGTTGGCCTGCAGAAGCTTTGGTGCATAACCAAGTTATTTCAATGACAGCTCTGACCATCTCGTGATGTTTTTAATTGGAGAAGTGGTTTCTGGAAATAATAAACGAATCTCATCATGTACCATATTTGTTTGTTTTGGTTGTACTTGTATCTTGTGATCTCTATTTACAGTTTATTTGAACAAATTATTGTGTTGTATTCATATATTTTGGTTCGATATTTGTTTCATATAATATGATATACGTTCTCTATTAAACGTGCTTGAAGGTTTCACTTAAATTTTTTTGGAAGAACTAACATTTAGGATATACGTATGTGTTAAGAGAAATATGACCTACTTGCACTCTATTGTGTGAAAAATTAGGTGCTTTTAGGTTATTGAATGTCATACATGTTTGATTTTTGAAGCTTCAAATTTTATTCTAAATGATTTTAATTTGCGTTGATTTTACATTGAGATCTAAATTGTATGAAGAGCATTTTAAAAAATTGAAATAATAAAATTTTAAAACACTGCATTTGAATTGCAAAGAATTTAAAAAATTGAACTTCACCAAATTTGTGTTTTTTACTAACAAATTTCTTTTGATAGGGATGCTAATATATAAATGTACTTTTGATAATTGAATTTTAGTTAGTATAGCGTATGAAAATTTTAGCCGCTTAAAATTTCGTCACCCAAGAACTATAAGACTTCTAATTGTTAAAATTTCATCACGCAGTCCAGCCTTCCTCTCAATCTTTATCAAATTAAAGTGCAAACTCCAAATGATTATATTTTAGTTGCTAAGGCATTGGCCATAAACTTTTTATTGACCAAAGTTCAATTACTAAAGCGTATAGAAATAACCGGTGATTAATTATCAACTTCTCATCCCTTTAAAACTCACCAACTTTTAGCGAACAAATTTTAGTCATTAAAATAAAACTATCAATGATTTGTGACTGAAATCAAACATTTTCTTTGTGATCTTCTAATTATATCCTGCATCATTAGGAGCCCTTTGTGCAAGTCATGAGCAATAAGTTAAACATAGAGAGCTGTTTTGCTGTTGCAATAGTGTCATCACAGGAACAAGAAGCTGCCCCTTTGTCCTCTGTTGCCTGTTCTCCCACCAAGCATCTCCTTTTAGTTCCTCTTTTTTTCCTATACAAAGCCACTTTCTGTATGCTAAATGCTCTAACAACTCCATAAAAAGGCACTCTTCTTTTTCACAAAATGCTAGTCAATAATCAATGACCTCTCCTCCCAGACGGTTAAAGTTTCTGCGTAATCAAGTTCTACATGAAAAAAGGCAGACAATGGGGCTTTGCAGATGGGTGTTTGTGGTTTCTGAGCAAAACCATATTGCTCCTCAGATGCAAGTCACGCAGCATTCGTCTTGTTTCACCTGTGCTCATCCATACTGTTGGTATTTATAGCATAACACAATGTGATATCTGGGAAATAATCTCTCTGCTGTGTGCTCTGCCACTTTCGATTCCTCTGGTTCAAAGGATTCAAAGGTTTGTTCTATTCCTCTTTCTTTCCCGAATGGCTCTTCTGTCTATCTGTTATTGGTTAATCTTGTATGTCGGAATATTTTCAGGGGTAACATAAGCAGTGAAGTATGGACAAGGTGAACTCGGAGCTATATCTGAAGAATTGTTACATAATCCAACAAAATGAGAGACTGAGGAAGAAAGCTCAACTGCTCAACCAGGAGAATCAGGCTTTGTTGTCTGAGCTGAATCATAGACTCTCCAAAGCAAACTCCAAGCCAAACACCAACGCTGACCTCAATATGAGCTCTAGTTCGGATTCGGCAGGCCATTGATCATGCGGATAAACAGTTGCCTTGCTACATCCTACTCTCCAGTTTCTTTTCCTCACGAGCAAGAGCAAACCACATAGGTAGTATCATATTTTCTTTGGCTACAATAGTTATCACCAAGCTATATATTTATTTGCAGAACAGATCTTTATTGTTGAGAAGAAAGAAAAAAAGATGAAGCTGTGAACTATGGAAATGTTTGATGAGAATGAGTACAATTTTTGGTGGTCTCTCTGACAATAAGTAAAGGTATCGGACTAATTAATCCACAATTAGCTCCCTGTCTATGCTTGAGAAAGTTTGGTAGAATGCCTTGAAATGCTTGTAAGCAATGTTTATATCTTCCTTCCCACATATTTCTCGCACACTGCAGTTGAAAAATGGAAGAACAATAAATTGATTGCTACAATAAAGCAACAGCAATCACACCACAAATAGCATTTTCAGTTGAACATTTTACTGAAACAGTGAACATTAGCTTCGTTTCAGAACAATGTCCTGATAAGAAGCGTCGCATTGGCCATACAGATTCTCCACAGGGAACACCTATGGAATCATGGCAGAATTTGCTTGAGGTAATATTAGATATACAAGCAAAGTCAAGAAAAATCAATAAACCACTGATTGGCATGGTCTTGTCAAATATGTCATGCTTCTAACTCGCTAAACAATAATACAAATATTATGAAAAAAATGTTTGTTTATGGATGATTGCCACCAAAACAAGAAGGTGGGAAGGAGGGAATAAGAAAAAGCAAAGGGAAAACAAGAAGGAACTTGTTCAATTTCAGTACTAGAACAATATCCTGCATCGGGTATAAGCATGATGCTTTCAATTCCAGTCGGTCCAAGAATTTGAATGGCAGATCCATTCAACCCTAGATTTAGATGATCTCAAACAATTTTCTAACGTAACAAACTTTAATGGGGTTTTACCTAGCTGGATAAAATCTGTCTACCCAACTAAATCATTCTGAAAATTATAGAGATAAAAACTCTTTCTTGTATACCTTTGTATTTATCATAAATTATTTGACAAAACGATGGACAGAGGTTTACGGATATTAGAAGTTCAAAATCAGGGACTTCATGAGATTTAAACCACACACTGTCAAGTTTTGCTGAAATTGCGGCTTTGTTAAGGAGAGGTAAAATATTATTTAAGTCCAGGAAAAGAAACCAATTTCATACCTGTGCATGGAAAGTTGAGCAATGCCACAATCAACAGTACGGATGCCAACCCCGGAAGCAAGTATGGGACCTATGGTAGATCCACATCCCATATCATTTCTCACAACAAATTCCTACAAATTTGGACAAGTATGTTAAACTTGATATCCATTAACTCAAAGATAATGCCAAAATGCAAACTAAAGAACATGAATATAATCAAATTATTTCAGATGATGGACAATTCTGTATGTACAAGGTTTCTATTTCACTAATGGTTCATTTGGGTTGGGTGGAGGGGAAGGAGAGGTTAAAATAGAGGAAGGAAAAAGAGTGTTATTTGAAATCTCGTGTTTGGTTAGAGTAGAAGTAGAAAGGGAATGAAACTATCTTTTGTATTTTGTGTGCCCCATTTTCATTCTTAGAAGAAGCTCACGAACTTGGTTTTCTTCCCCACCCAATTGTCCCACCTTTTGGAGATTGGAAAAGGTGGGACACCAAGGCAGATGGAGGAATTAGTGTATCCCTTCTACGCTGTCCTAAACTTACCAAATCAGTTAACCATTTATCTCTATCCCTTGAAAAATCAATTTCAAAGGCCTACCTGAGTTGGAAGGTTATGAATCTTGCCAACTTCTTTAAAAAGAAAGGCTGTAATTCCACTTGTAGCGTAACGCTGATTTGCATTGTGCTTGATAACAAGTCCCTTATGCATTTCTGGACGATGATGTTCTTCATGTTTATCCGAGAAATTTGGATGAACTCCATGGGCCATGTCTGCAGATACTGTATAAAGAGTACACCCCACCAAAAAGGAAATTCAGTGATTTTAATGACATTTAACTTAAAGACAAACTAAATTTGTATAAATCTGACAATACATAACAATGAACTCCAGATTTTACTTATTCAACGATGTCAAACTCTACCCTTGCTATATGCTTACTGTTTTCCTGAGCAGCTCTATTTTCGTAGGTTTTGTTCACATTTATTTATTTATTAAGATCACCATATTGAGATCTTGTCTTACTCTTCATGCAGGACAGTTAGATATTCATGCCCTAAATAATGTAACATAACCAAATATAAAAGTGTACAGTCCAGAAGTGACAGCTGCTGTACAAAGTATGCCAAATAGAGAAAATAATAATAACCAACAAAAAAAAATTCAGCTGTATCTTGTTATGTGCAATAACAAAAAAGCCATAACGAATGTGTTAGAGAGATGAATAATACTTCCTAACTCTTTAATATGTATAACAAATGTTGCAACCTTTCCTGAGAAGATTCTCTCAATCTTCAGTAAACTTTTGTTTTATGTACTTCCCGATTAACGTCTCATTCAACCTGTACCAACTCACTGTTCCATCTAATTAACAGCATTGCCATTGATCTTCTTTTGACATTGACTGAGCACTACCATCTCAAAAAATATCTTTTAGACCTTTTAGTCAATACATCAAAATATGATCCTAGTTTTCGTTTTGTTTTGTTTTTGTTTTTGTTTTTTTTTTTGCAAGAAAAAAACCCCCAAATTATAAACAAATAAAGGTTTAACATGAAAACAGAACTACAAAGGATTCAACCATGCAAACTCAAAGGATGCCAACATAATCATACCGAGAAATGATCGTCGAATCGCTCGCTCAAAAGCACCTTCACCAACATACTCGTGAGCTAGGCAACTAACTAAGCGTCTCATAGCTTGAAACATGGTTGGGGCACCAGCTCCCTGAACTGAATCTGAACCAACCTAAACAACAACAATTAGAAATAACATTTGTGAAATCATAGGCAATAGAAGAATATTATTACTAACAGTTATGAATGTGATAAGAATAGCAAGCAAACATGCCTAGTAGAACTGGAAATCCAAGCAAGAAGACTGATAGACATATAACTATAACCACCCTCTCTGAAAAAAATAGCATGTTGTTCATTAGCTAATCATCTCCCTAGATTTCTAACACACAATGCCCACATAGAATACTCCAAATATGAACCTTACCTTCCCATTCCCTTAATTTCACTAGTAATAAGGTAATTATCTCATGGGAATAGCTCATATTACAGAAAAATATTTATACATAATTTTTTTTGCATATTAAGCACATCTCATATATAGGCCTCGAAAATGTTGTAAGCTAAGAATAATCCTAAAACACATATAATACATCAAATAAAGCTGCATTTCAAATTCACACACAATTTACAATTTGTGCGGGATCAAATTACCTCTTCATTATCAAATAAGGCAACCATGCGGATGGCATGTTCGTTTGATAAATCACTGGGAGATTTGCATGAATCGACAAGAGCCCTTAACGCACAATAACTTGAAGCAAGATTATCCAATCTTCCAGAGAAAATAAATTCATCATTTGCGCCACCAAGACAACTAGGTTGGATATCACAAAGATTCAACTCAATACTAACTATGTCATCGATGCGACAACTCAGCTCATCTGATAAAACCTGAGAATTAAAGTAAATTAATTTCAAGAATGAGTTATAATAACATCAGGTCTTCAACTAATTCAGAATAACAATCAGTGCACATAACTGTAAGCAGTTTTCATACAAATAGAGGCATGAGCAGCAGTACACAGTAAAAAAATCACAATACCAGTTTTCCAACAGCATATGCACAAGATATCTCATTTTATAGTTCAAAGATACAAATTTGCTAATAATTTTGGCAAGAAAACTAGAAGCTGGTCATTCATTAACAAGAAAGTCTACATCCTACAACAAATAAAGTATTTCTCGGGTTCCAAACACCGTTTGATATATTATCCATTTTATGATTTTTTGAAACAAGTCTTTTTTCTTAAACATATTAATTAAATATATAATATGCCTTTGAAGTTTAACAGATATATGTTTCATCCTAGTATCACTAAAATGTACCCTTCCTTTTCCTGTTGCAGCTACATAACCAATAATCATAGAACCACACAGATAGCACTGTTATTTATGCCTTTCACAATATGCTATATACGCTATTAGCTTGAAAGAATGAATAGATTTCTCCACAATCATGTCTGAAAAAACCAAGAGGTACCTGCATAAGCAGTGGATGATGAACACCCTTTGAAGAATATTCTTTTGACTCCTGAGATGTTTCCTCCAATTTTGTTGCTAGTAATGGAATGAGGTGAGTCTCCAGATTGGGTTTGAACCCATCCTTGTTCACTGTGCTAAACAACCAAAGAGAAAGCAAAAGTAAGATCAGCAAAATAATATGAGTTTTATGCAGATGTATCGTCAGTCCATCAGATAAGAGAAGAAATTATTAACAATTTATATTTTATGCACTCATTTCATATCATGTAACAGTTCCAAACTCCATAGTATTCATCAAGACTCAATATAAACTAAAACTTTTCATTGGTTTATTTTGGAATGGGTGTTAATATTCGGTGATCATATGTTTTTGAATATTTCTTTTGTTAACGCAAGTTGTTACCTTAAAAGACCTTGGGCAATTGCTTGACCTTAATATAAATGTTTGCAAACGAATGTAATTACAGGTTAATAGGACTACATACCGGTCAAGATGAATGGCCAGTGTTGGGATTCGTAGCAGAGGTCTTTTTACTTTCACAAGCTTGTGCAAAAACGAGCCATCACTACCTCTCACTATGACCCTCCCTGCAACACTCAAGTCTCTATCAAACCAAGTATGCCATAAACCACCTCCATAAGTCTGCACATTGACCATGAGATAACCAGATTTCGACGACGCAGATTTTGGTTTTAATTTCAAACACGGGCTGTCTGTGTGTGCAGCGATCACATGAAAACCATTGCCGACACTATACCTGCAAAACTAAGACAAGGGTCGAATTACAAAGTGCCAGAAAACCAATGTAGAGTCCTAAGAGAATGAATCAAAAAACCCAGAACAACAAAGCAGCACAATGTAAATCTCAACAACAGACTATAAATGAACACAATAATCATAACCGGCTCCGTTAATGGAAGTTAGGACCTTGTTCCTACCCTCAACAAGTCTAGTCTCATATACATCAATGATTGATACAAGGTCAATTTCAAGACATCAAAGAATTGTCAACGAAGCACGCAATCAAGAACCTCTAATCAAGTACTTAGAATATGGGTTTCGACGAATATAATTCTTCTAAACAATGTACCTAAAGGAATTAAATTTTGAACAAACAGAACAGAACGCTCACACTCACTTTTCCCCAACTGCAAAAGCAATCAAACAAGACATGTTCCGGGTAAAGAAGTATCGCCCGCCGGGCTTTAGGTCCCATTCATCATTCTCTCTCAACAGTTCAAAACCAGCATCAATTAGCTGTCTTTTTGCTTCAGCTGCAAAGAATGAAAATTTGTCACAGATAGCCAAAAAAAAAACGACCATGAATCTTATAAAGCTCATTTTTGCAATTCACTCAACAAGATTGAAACAAAAATACCCAAAAAGAGAACAATTTTTACATACCAGTGGCATGAAACTGAGTCCACGACTCGTTGAGGTAGTCCAGAAAATCTCCAACTATGGAGGCACTCGAGCTCGAGCCATCCGTCGAAGAAGCACGAACCTGGGTTTGCACGAAAACACATCAGAAACACGAATTCGTGATAGAAATGGTGAGAAAGAGAGAGAAGAGACCTGGTGGGTGTGATTGGAATTGGAGCTGAGCAGAGTTGTGGAGATGCTTCGGAGACTTGATCGGTGGAAGAGATTAGAAGGAGGGAGAGGGAATTTGGATGCGAGCTGGGAGGGTTTGGTGGTGAGAGGAGCGTGGAGGAGCTGCAGCCGAGTCATCGCCGCTGCTGCCGCCGCCATTTTGGTGGTTGTGGCTCCGACCATCCACAGTCCCAAGTCCACACTATCCACTCTCAGCTCTGCAACTGGGAATGCTAGTTTAGAGAAGATGAATTTGGAGTAGAATTGTTGATTTTCAGATTGGACCCATGAATTTGAGGTTATTTCTATTTTCCCTCCAAATTTGATACAAACTTTTTATTATACGACAACAAACCCAATATCTGCTTCCTACTTTCTCGGAGGAAATTTTTTTTGAATTCGCACCAAGTAGGTCTATAAAAGAGTTAAAAACTCACTATCGAGTTTTAAAGGTTCTTTATACACATGGCTCAAAATTAGAGACCTCTGATTAAAGGAGGAAAGACCCCTGTCACCCTACCACATTCCTCGGTGGTTCTCCTCAAGAAAATTGGTACTTAAGTTGGTGTTTCTATCTCACGTTATCTCATATTCATGGACGATCTCAAGATATTTTTTGAGCAAATTGAGAGAAAACGGACTACACCAAGCAAGAGGTATAATTTGTACGTCGGAATTTAAACGTGTAAAACCATTTTTTTTATCATAAGCAAAAACACCTTAATCTGATTAATACGATCTTTTGAGTTTGATCAAGCTAGTATCACGAGATAACTTTTACTCACTAGTCTTATTCGTTTAGAATTTTCTAGACTCTAGGCTCCACAACGTCAAACCTATTTCTATATTTAAAAACTCCAAATCTATATTCTTGGACAAGTTCGAATAGTATTTGTGGCAACTCAAGGGTTTTTTTTTTGGTTTTAACTACTAGTATCCTCATACAGTCATACTCTTTGGGTGTGAGATTAATCCCGTTTGAAATATATGACTGACCCTTTCAATAAGTGCTTTCATACATGCTCGAACCCCTAATCTTGCACATGCCCCTCACTATTGGTAGATCAATCAAAGGGCTATTTTGGACAACTTTACTTAGTCAAGAGCCCAGAAAACAATTTTACAGAACTATTATATAGAAAATACAAAAATAATAGAATAAAGGGGTAAAACTGCAAAGGTGTCGAAAACAGAACATTCCTGGCCAGTGGAGAGCTTCCATTACAATACTCCACATTTCTGTGACACAGAGAAGCAAAAACCAAACCAAAATCGAAGGAAAAAGCAAAAACCGAATGAAAATCGAAGGAAAAAGCAAAAACCGAACCAAAATCAAAGGGAACGACCGATTTGGAGGCAGAATACCAATGTAAAGTCTGCAAGAATCTATTTGTGACCAGATTTGAC
>JAYMTT010000330.1:0-14145 GCA_036898025.1 Hypseocharis bilobata
AGAGAGAGAGAGAGAGAGAGAGAGAGAGATCAGGGTGGTTGAGTGGAGTCTGGAGTGGACATGGCAGTAGCAGCGGGTTGCTACTGCAAGCTTTCTTCGCCATTTCTCGGCCAATTTCCAAAACACTTTGTAAGTCCTCCAATCCATATCTCTTTATCTTTATATGAAATGGGTTGATTTTGGTTTTGTTATTTACTTACTGGAAATGATTTTATTCACACAAGCTGATGATTCAATCTCATATAATTAGTGCATATCCAGGACATTGTCGTACAGTTTCTGGGCTGAAGTAGTATTTATTTTTTACTATTAACTTTAATTTAAGCAAAAAACTAAGCTATTCCATACTGATTGGTTTAGCTACATGGATGTTGAATTTGATCAAATCCTCGAAAAAGGGAATCTGGGTACTTAAAAATAGATCAAAATTTTGAAGTTTTCTGCATTGGGGCAGAGAATCCTTGTAGTTTGATGTTAAGCTTTCGAAAAGTTATGCTTTTATTGAACATTGGAAGTGGATGGCATTGAGCATGTGTGATGAAATCCAGTTATCATAAATAATATGTGGTGGTAAGACGATGTGTTATTAACTGAAAGCCCATCATGAGCTGGTCTTTGGTCAAATATATCGATAAATTATGTTCATGCAAGTTGTGCCTAGGAGGACGCTTGTTTAGTACAGTTTAGAGCTGGCTGAGATCAGTCAAGAGACTGCCTTCTGCATCTGGCCAGCCCATGTAAGTTACATAGCTGTCGAAGAAAGGGATGAAAGGTCCAATTTAACAAGAATGATTGACGACTGTGGTTGTAGGTGAAATGCTACAGTTGTTGTTCCATAGATTTTTTTAAACCCAATAATCTGATTTGTATCCATTATCGCATGAGATATACTAAAAGGAGGATGTGATTATAGCCTTTTGATTCTTTATTTGTAGGAACAATCACAACCCAGACAAGGTATCGGGAATTCACTTCATTCATCAAGAATAAATGCGCTATTTTGGAAACCCAAGAAGACTATGGAGCCGAAAGAAGCGGATTTCTCACTGGGGGATCTTACTTTGTCAGCTTCAGGCCCAGAGGTGCTCTTTTTTAGTGGTCCTTTACTAGTGATGATCTTCTAGATTGCTTTTTATTTTTTTACATCTAGTAGCTGGCTACTGCCGCTAATGCCATTTCATTGAATTTATCTTCAGGATTCAGTAAACAAAGAGAAACATCAAAAGATATCACTTTCAGTTGTTTCCTCAATCTTAGAGGTTTCAGCAAATGACTGGGATGCATGCGCACTAGACGCTACAGGTCCTGAAAAGTTCAATCCATTTCTTACCCATGGTTTTCTTTCTAGCTTGGAGGAGACAGGTTGTGCAATAAAGGTTAGAAATTGATGCTTCGTGCCCACCTCTGTATGTTCTATTGTTGACCGTTTCCTTAGGGATGATTATGTATTTATTTGTCATTGGGAACCTTAGGGATGAATTAAACAGCAATGTCTACATAGCATCAGAAATGAATCTATCTTTTCAATTCCTGATTCATTTGTTGCATCTCAAGAAATTGGAGTGACTTACTTTCATACAACTGTATGATTGCCACTCAATATAGGTTTCTTTGTCGCTTGTTAATTAGTTTTCTTTTCTTCAGTATCCCATACTACAATAAAGGATGCTTCCTTCTTTTTTCATTGGCTCAAGTATGTTAAAACTGTTATTATATACACCCCTAAGTCATCGTCTGGAAATTTGGAAAATTCTATCTATCATGCAAAATGATTTCTTGTTTTCTTCAAACATTTTATAAGAAGGTCGTATCATCTTAATTCCGACGTTCTCTGACCTTCCTTCAGGCTTTGCGGATGGTTATTATCATCTTAACTCATATGATTAATGTACACGAGCCTGAAGATTTCATCTTTATCTTATGCATTTATATTTATTTCAGGAAACAGGGTGGATGCCACGTCACATCATTGCTAGGGATGAATGTGAAAATATTTTAGGTGTCGTTCCACTCTATCTTAAAAGGTTTAGCATCCACTATGCTGACCACACTGCAAGTTCTCATTTTTTCTTCTTTGACAATTCTTTTCACAGTGCCAAATTATATACTCCATCTGTTTCCTGTTTTCTCATTTCTTTAATTTGTGTGTGCAGCCATTCCTATGGTGAATTTGTTTTTGATCATTCTTGGGCCAGTGCCTACTATAGTTTTGGGTCAAACTATTATCCAAAGTTACAATGTTGTGTGCCTTTCACTCCAGTAACCGGTCCAAGAATTCTAGTACGCAACACTTTATTCAAGGATCAAGTTTTTGACAGTATAGTCTCTGCTCTGAAGGATCTGACAGCCAAGGTATCAGATGAGTTATATGGTGTTTGCCTTCAACTCATTATTCTATTTCCTTACTTTCAACTATTCTTGCTGTTCTTCCAGTTACACTTCATTATTGCTACTATTGTTTACTCAAAAGACTTGCATACCATATTGTGATTTGACATTTAGAAGAGAGATAGACCTAGGGCATGTTGTTCATTTTTAATCTATAATGAAGCTCAAAAATTGGACCTTCTTTTCTTTCTAATTGCGATATCAGCTGCCTAATCTGATTTTATCTTTTGACAGTCTCAGGTTTCATCTCTACACATAACTTTTCCATCTGAAAGTGAATGGCATATATTCAAGGAAAAAGGTTTTCTGCAGAGAATTGGAATGCAGTACCACTGGACAAATCGTAATTATACAAAGTGAGTGATGTGTACCCAAATTTCTTGTTCATGACATTCCTTGAATATAATTGGATGATTGATATTTTTGCTCACTTGCAATCATAAGACAAACATTTATTAATAGTGGAGCATCAAGATAAGTTAATGAGAGGTGAAATTATATAGAGACAATGAGTGGAGGCAGCTTTTCCACATGTAATGCTGCTTCTTACAGATAGGGCTTAATGGGTTATTTAACTAGCTTATGAGCCAAGTAAGATGGCTGCAACTCATAAAATGTGTGTTGCTTTTAGGATTCTTGTTATTTTTATGCAATTGCATGTCTAGTTTGAAATGAGAAAAATCAGTTTGTCTCTTCTACACGCTAGTTTGTCTACAAGTAGGAGTCAAGCATAAGTGAGTTATAATGAATGGTGCATTTCATCATCCTAGTGTGGTTTCCTCGGTTAATGTGTCCCATGGATTGTATATAATATATATATATATATTTTTTTGACTCTGCTTTCCTTCTTTTTTTTTAGTTTAGATAATAAGCTCTAATTTCTTCAAGTTGAAAACAAGAGACTCAAGAATGAGGTTAAATAACTAAAGTTGGATCTTTCCAAGTTTGTTAATGGTAAAAACAACTTGGACAAGATTAGGGAACCAAAATAAGAAGTATGGTCTTGGTTACAAAAACCGTGTTAAGTATCTTATTCATAAGAAAGGTTTTGTATCCGCATCTCTTATACATTTAAAAGATCATGATAATGGGTTGTCTTAGCAAGTTCTTGACATATTTACCTAATGTATTTGTCTCTACCATTTTTTATGTGATGAATTGATTCTGACCCTTACTAACTTATTCCAATTTTTGTTATACAATAACTCATATGACATGCTACATGATCTCTTTTTGCATTATAGTTTTGATGAATTCTTGATGGACATGCGGCATAATAAAAGGAAAAAGGTTCGTCTAGAGCGCAAAAAGGTTGGTCTTTCTCTTACATCAGTTGGTTAATGTTTTTGTTTTTATTGGAATAAAATAAAAGATCAAGGTTTTTATCCTTTGAAAGCAAATAGGATAGGTGTTGGTGATGGTGATATAGAGAAATCAGCCATCATTTATAGGCTACTAAGATTGTATAAGTGACTGTCATTTAAATTCTACATATTGCAGAGATGAATGAGATCCTCCCACAAGGAATTTTTTTTTTTTGGATTTATTAGATATTATAAACATCATTGGCATAGTGCATTTTAGAAGACCTTGTATCTATCCTATTTTCTATATTTCAGCTATTTGATGGATTTACTAGGTGTTGGTGATGGTGATATAAAGAAATCAGCAAATAGGATAGTTCTTTCCAGTTTACATAGGTTCTTCTCTCCCCCGCCTCCAGTCTGTAGGAGCTTGATTAAAGGACATGACTGATCCATAACAATCAGAACATTCTCTCACTGATTTTTGCTAGTTATCTGATTAAACTTCTACATGCAGATTTTGGAGCAAAACTTGAAAATGAAACGACTCCGGGGTGATGAAATAAAGGTATAATAATATTAACATCTACAGTAGCTTGTGAAAAAAATGTCATATGCAATCTTCAGTCCTCTTCTTTCTTTTACACCTGTTTTGTATCATATAAGTCTTGGTGTCATCTAATCCTATATTTGTATGCTTAGGGTGAATTTATGGGGATTTCATATTGTTTGTAAATTTCTTTTATTAAACTCCTATGAAGTTGCATTATATGATACTAATAGCATTATATGATACTAATATTAATATCAATTTATGTTACATTTCCTGTTAGTTCCTTTTATGGCCATAAGACAGGATGACAAGTGGTTGGAGTAATAATAAGGGGGGAGTTTTCTAGTAATAATAAATAAATAAATCACACAGAAATCTACTAGCTTTACACTTTAAGAAAACTTTTGTTCAATACAATCTCTTAGACAAAGTTGTTGGTGGTTTATCCTTCCTTGGCGATAGTGCATAGGGAATGAAAATTTCAGAAACTTTGGAGTAAATTGTATATCACAACTAGAAACAGTTATAGACATGGTTCAAATGTGGTTTTGCTCAAAATGAACGTTTTAAGTAATAAGAACATTATAGGTGCCATACTGCCATTGCATCAGTATGTTAGACCACTGGTTAATAAGTAGGAAGGATGGAAGATCACATCGGGGAATGGGATAGACACATTGCTAAAGAGAAAACTTTATGTTTTATTACGAAGAACTAACCTGACAGTAAGTCATTACAAAGTCTGAACACTTTTCTAATATCAATAATATATGTCTTGTTTTTCCATTTCCAGGGGTCAAAATGACATGTCTCGCATTGACTTGCATACTATAAGTTGTTTTACAGCATTTATTTCTAGAGAACTAATATGACCCCCTCCAGCATAACTTTGCAATGCTGGACAAACATTTCTATCTCAAATAACAAACATTTGATGAGCAGGCTATCGTTGCATTTTCTTTTTGCTACTTTCTAAAATTCCTGCAGTACTACTTAATTATGTAATCAAGGTGGGACTAGCATATTTGTCTTCCTAATACCTTGCCCTAGCCCTTCTAGAAGGAATCCAATTACTGAAATTTGGCCGTCTAAGGAATTCTAGTTGAAAAATTGTTATTATCATCATACTTTGGGACTTGATTCTTCACTTTATTCTGCATGACAAGAAAAAAAAAAAAAAAATAAAAAATAAAAAAAAGAAGAAGAAAAGAAAAAAAAGTGAATTCTTACATATATTCTTCTATGGTTGCGTCTCAACAGGCTAAGCACTGGGATTCCTTCTATAAGTTCTACAAGAACACCACTGATAACAAGTTTGTCCTCATTTCTTTGACTTCAATATGAAAATTTTGTAATGCTTGATAGTTGATCAGTTTCTTTTAATACTATTTTTTATTGAAAAATCACATTTATGTATTTTGTTGATTATTGACAGGTGGGGTACTCCTTATCTTACAAGGGATTTCTTCCACACCATGGGATCCAAGATGGGAGATCGTGTACTACTTGTTATTGCTGAAGATGGAGATGAACTTGTTGCCGGAGCTCTTAATCTCATTGGAGGGGATACTTTGTATGGGCGCCTATGGGGATGTCACCCAGAGGCTTATTATCCATGTCTTCATTTTGAAGCATGCTATTACCAGGTTCGGATCTGAATTCTTGGTTTTTTTAGTAATAGGCAGCACAATGCTGAAGCCCTCTGTTCATGAGCAGTAAAGTGTCAAAATAAGGATCATATTCTACACTTGAGTTGGGTATTGAAGTGTTAGCTTTTTCGACCCATGCATGTTGTATCTCAAGTTTGCAGTTCATATAGTCAAAACGGAGGTTCCTCACTCCTTTACCTGACAATTGCTTAAGAAAAATAAAAGTTCCTAGCAATTGGGGAGGCAGCATAATATGAATTGCAGTGACACGAATCCTCTTGTAGAATACTTCAAAACATTGCTTTAGATTTCTGATGATATGATCAAACTTCATTAGTATTTAGAGCAAAGCTGCCTCCTGAACTAGCAATGAAAGCAGCTTTGAAACCCTCATTAGTATAAAAGCGCTGCCTCCTTATTGTTACATGATTATGGTTTATAATTTCTCGATACCACAGGCAATAGAAGCTGCCATTGAACTTAATCTAAACACAGTAGAGGCAGGGGCTCAGGGGGAGCATAAGATTCAGAGAGGGCATCTGCCCGTGCCAACTTACAGCTGCCATTACCTTATGGATGAAGGCTTCAGAACAGCCATACAAGATTTTCTAGTGCGTGAATCAGTTCAGGTATTTATGTTTATCTTGTTTTATTTAAGGTAGAAATTGGTTTCAAATAGTTTCGTGATCTGCACCTACATTCAACTACATCCTTTTGAGGGACCACCCTTCCCTATTCCTTGCCCAAGTTCATCTGTGCATGATAATAGTTACTATTGCACTTTCTTTCTCATCTTCCTTTTCCTAAGAGACATCAAACCATTCATTATCGAGATCTATCATTAATTAATGATGTCTATTATTTGAAACGAGTGACCTCTATTGTTTAGCTCTACATGTAATTACGATTTTTAGTTTTCCTTGCTATTCATCTTGTTTTGTCACACACAAAAAAAATAATGTACGATGGAACATTGGGGACTCAATCACCAAGCCTTGGGGACATTACCTAAATATCTATTCATTTGGTACCCATAGGACTCCACTATTTGATACATCTTTCTACTCTGCTCGCTGATGAATTTGGCCATGAAGGACTGGCTTCATGCCCTCACTAAACAAACAGCTGCAAATTGAATGAAGAAACTTTTAGGATGTCTGACTTTTTAGCGCATTTTTCCTGTTGCTCATTATTGGTTTTAGTAATACCTCCCGTTTTGGGATTATTTGAGGATGAAGTTGTCCTTTATAGTCTATGAAAGCAAAAAAATGAATTTATATTCATTCGATGTCCATCCAAACCCATTACATCTCTCTCTCTCTCTCTGAAGTTAATGTTTTGGGAAATATAGTCTTTGTTTGCATTCAATCAAAATTCTAGTTTGTGTGATTTTATCTTATTTATATAATTAATTACTAATTTGTTGCAGGTTAAGCACGTTATGAAACTAATAAGTGATTCTGGGCCCTTCAAGGAAGATGCAAAATAGAAGTTCAAGGCCTTTTAGTTGAAGAGAATCATTATACATGTTGATGCTTTCTGGTAAATCGGTCAATGTCTTCTACTTCTTTACTGATTTTCAGTAAGAAAATTTAGTCTTAGATTCTGTACATAGTTACAACAACAGCAATGCAATGTAATTAGCAATTCATAGTGACCATTAATTGTTCAGGTAATTTTCTATTTGACCCACATCTACATCACTACTTCCAATAGGTTATGCAATAATGTCAATGTACATAACTTAAATGACATTACCTTACTTTTTGGACTATTTGACACCAACTCGCTTTTGTTGTTTATCCATGATTAGGTTTTAACTTTTAATTGTTAATGAAATTACAAATAAGCTAGTATTTCTGGGACTGGTTTTAACACATTGCTTACTGTTTGTGTGGTATCCTTGAACCCTTCTTAGGTTGTTGACTTAGTAGTTAGTTGCATGAAAAGAAATGACATTTCAAGTTTTAACCTTCCAAGGAGGCTACTTTGATGATTGCCATATCTGAGTGTGGCATCATGAGAAGTTGAAGAGCCAATTTGCAACTCATTTTGTGAGTACATTTCTTTACAGGTAATGGTCATAGCAAAGAAAGAATATGGAGAACGAACCTTTAAAGCTTGGTCCAGCGTGTTTTGTCCTCTTTATTGGCCTACCTAGCACGAATCCAAATTTAGAAAAAAGGTACGAAAAACTACAACAATTATATATGCACATGAGATTCATAGAAACCATTAGATATTCCTGATTAAAAAAAAAGTACGAAAAACAACTCCAGTTATATGGGCACATGAGATTCATAGAAACCATTAGATAGGGAGGGGAGAAAAAAAAAACCCGAAAGAATAACTACTTATCTGAATTAATTCAATACAAATACATCCGTAGCATTACCATCCAATCAAAAGTTGAAAAGGAAATTACAAAACAACCAACCCCTTCTCAGCAAAGAAAAAGAAAATTTTACTAGACCAACTAGACAGTACATCTCAGAATGAAAAATTTGCCAACAGAAAATTCAAAAAAAAAAAAAAACATTTTTCTCATTGCAATATTTTTATCTACAGACATCATCTATTGCATTGCACCTCTATAAAGCTACTACTGTAATGGCATAGCATGAGCTCAATGTCCGGAGCAGGAGCAAACACCCACCCAACAAGAATGCATCAGTATAATCAAACTTCTGTCAATCAATTATTATCTAATATCTACCGGACTGTGGGGGCGCAGGTGGCAACCTGTTCGGTGTGCGGCGGCTGCTGGAGTTTGAGCCAGAGCTTGCATCCCCATTCTGAGCTGGATCACTGTATCGTCTACTGTGGCTGGCTCCAAACCTAGATGAGTCCCCAGGTCCATTTGCAGCAGCATCAAACGCAGACCTCCAATCATCACCTGATGAGGGTCCACTGGTTCTTGGGCTGCTTTCTGTACCGAAGAAGGCATATGATTAGTACATGTTTTATTCACCAAAAGGTTTCCATGACAAATTTGGTGAGGAAAAACTGCTTTTTTGGAAATTAATGTACCACAAGTTGCAGGCTTACAACCAATTTCTTAACCCAATTAACAAGTGATTTAATTGTTTCTATAAAGAACCTAGCATCATATAGAGAGAGGTTCCTTCAAAGGAAAACTTTAGCTGCTGGCATTTAGACTGAAAACTGGTGAAAACAGCAAGTCTATAACCTTTTAATTGCTATAAATACTCTTTCGACCTTGCCAACATACACATATAAATAGTACAGAACAAGTCTGGGCAGTATGCAGTGTTTAAAGTTATTATCACCTGCTCCACCACTGCTGGACAAGCTAGATGCAGCGGCTGGCCGACTATCAATGGTGGTAAGGTGCCTCACGAGTTTCGAAAGGAGAGAAGACTGTTTCTCACATCGTTCCCTCTTACGCTTTGCGTTCCCATCCTCTTGTAACAGTTGCTCAATCCTCGTCGTGCTTTGGGCACTATCAACCATGGCATGAATGAAAACTTTACTATTTTGCATTAGAAACAATTCATCTAGAAAAAAGAAAAATGATAAGGTATTTCATAGTAAGGTATATAGTGTTTTTTCCCCTTTCTCTGGAAGGTAATATATAGTGCTTGGGTGGTAAAAGCATGTTTATATTCATACCGTTACACGTTCATCCAACAAAACCACATTTTTCTCATCTTCCCTTATTCCCAACGTGTTCCTCAGAATTGTTTTTATCTTCAATCTTCATAATAGTTTAGTCAGAAAAACACTTGAAATAATTACAATTAAAGGTTTGTGAAACCATTGCTCCTCTTGATGTTTAAGTCTCAAATCCACTCTTTACATATAAAAAGAAAAGAGGCTTCAGGAAGGGCATGATAAAGCATCAAAACAAGCAAAACTAGTATGCACCCATCTATTCATCACCAAAGAAAAAAAATGGTGTTAACCTGATAGAACTGTATAACTGATTGAGCATGTCTTCTTTTGCTTTCTCCACTTGGCAAAGGACAACTGCCTGCATAACCAGAAAAGTAAAAAATAAATATCGAAGAACTATATTTACAATAAAGTAAATAAATATTACTGGTAGCCTGGAGAATAAGCTGACTTTTGGAACATTGGCAGCAAGGCTGTTAAGAACAGCTTCCACATAACCACGAACTTCTTGGGACATCCATCGGAGCTCTTCTTCTGGATCGGCAGGGGTTTTTCGCCCCCGCGTTTTTCTTAGCCACTGTAGTCATTGTATCCTAGGAAGAGATTACAAGTCAGCACTAGGCAAAGTTTTCAGAGGATGCTCAAAAACCCCCAAGGGAACAAGATTAGGAAAGACAAGCTAATAAACACTGACCAAAAGAATCCTAAATTCCAAAATTTACTACAATACATGCCAGAAAGAGTAAGGATTTTCAAATCTCATTTCTTGATGGCTGGAAAACCTTATGAAATTGAAAATATTGCATGGTCTTTTTTTTTTTTAAATTCTTTTTTCTAACTTTTATTGAAGAGAAGAAAAATATCGGGTATCATTTAACAACTCACAAGAGAACCATCAGAAAGACTTTGCCGCATGGGAAGACCAGATTCACCACCCTTCACTTGACCTCCTCTAGCCTGGACAACATTTCTTAACTTGTTTAACCATTCGACCTTATCCGCCACACTCTCAGCCTTTAATACAACCGCGCTGTGAGCTGCAAAATTAATATGGAGCATATTGATATATAAGTCAAGAGGAGAAAGGAAAATGGAGTTAATATGCAAACAGAAGAGCAATGTAATGTAAGATAAATATTTTAAAACCTTTTAGAACAGTCTTGTAGGGAACCTTGCTAGTTATCTTGAAAACCAGTGCTTTTCCAGAGTCTGGTCCATTGGCCTTTTTATCCTTGGAACTTTTTGATGTGGGTTCTTCATCAGAGACTTCTTCAATATTGCATTCCTGTCAGTTAATATAAAGATTGAGATATATTTGTCTGTGAAGGAAACAAATAGCAAGAAAAGACAACTAAAACGCTAGTATAAGAATCTAGCACGTCGATAAAAGTACTTCATACCTCTAAAGAAATGACGCCACGAAAATGTCTTTCTTCTTGCTTTTTAGTGTATCCGAGCTGCAGATAAATTTTTATAAATACTTGTCACATTAAACAGAAAACTTATATATTTATTTAAAAGATGGGTACTGGTACAAATAACAATCACAAGGAGCATTAGTAATACAGATAACAAGTATAACACAGAAATAAAAATATGCTTGACAACCTATAGAATATGTCAACTTCTATCCTTCTTCAAATTCTCAAGCACCCATATTATTTAAAATATACTGCAAGGATTTCAATGACGGCTTCTTTATAGGAAAGGATACGCAGGAAATTCC
Source organism: Hypseocharis bilobata (assembly GCA_036898025.1). Classification (NCBI taxonomy): domain Eukaryota; kingdom Viridiplantae; phylum Streptophyta; class Magnoliopsida; order Geraniales; family Geraniaceae; genus Hypseocharis; species Hypseocharis bilobata. The sequence continues at coordinate 11,257 of JAYMTT010000330.1, forward strand.
TATATTTTTAAGGAGATTCCTGTATCTTTAATAAGATAAGGGTAGAAAGTTGATGACAATACAATAACAAACAAGAATTATGCCAAAATAGGCAGACTGCAGAACTTCATATTGCCTAATGTATCATACTACTAACCTTTCCACTTTTCTCATTTAAGACAAACCACCGTCTACTCCACCCACTTGTTTTTCCACTTTTCTTTAGCAAAAATCCTGCAAGAAAGAAGCAATAGCAGAAAAAAAAAAGTCAGTGAAAAGTAAGGAAACAAATGTGTGTGTGTGTGTGTGTGTGTGTGAGCAGTCCAAATTGATGCTAAATAATGTGATAATGTTTGATTTTAAATAAATAGTTAGATAAACTTCAGAACAGGCCTCAAATTCTGGCCAGTGGAAGTTACTAGAAAAGTTGAATTCTATAGTGGGATGGCTACAATTTCAATGAATAAAAAAAAGTCACGCACACAAAACAAAAGAATGCATTTTTTCTCAAAGAGAGTTGCCAAAGTGGGGAGTAATATATTTTCAGATTAATGCAGTTAGCTCATCATAAACTAATTAACTATTTCAATTTTCTTTTGAGGTGCAATTCTATCATAGTAAGAGATACACTCAAATACTAAAGAACACATTTTTTTTGTAGGATGAAGAAGGAAAGTCTGAAGTACAAAAGAAATAAAACATCCACCTAGGATATACTTCCAAAAATTCTAGTGATACTGTGCAAACAATATAATTTTTATAGAATAGAAAGGTAATTAAATAAATATAAGGTTACTGAAACACTGTATTATCATTTCGGAAACTGACTAAAATGACCAAAAGATGATAAGCCCAATATGTGTCCACGAAGACGGCCACATGACAATAGATAAAAAAACAAATATACAGTAACACGCCCTCCCCGCCAGTAGCCACCATAGACCTCCAAAAAGGAAAAAAAATAAACACACGACACCTGAAATTACCTCCTAATAAAGTATTTATGATATAGAGGAGACAACACCAACATTTAGTCTTAAACATAGAAAAAGACCAATCCATAAAGATAACGTCAAGACAACATGGCTGGTCTCAGCAAAGGATTGATCACCCTCATGTTGTGGTGAAAACGGAAAAGGCTTTTTTAGTAAAGACTCCGAGACGAGCTCACTGAGACCAATCCAATCCCTACTTCAGCCGAGGCAAGAGGGTAAGAAGGTAGGTAGGAAAACCAGCTAAGGAGGGAAAGAAAAGATGTGCACTAACCTGCCGTTATCTCGCCTCCAGGACCGGCAGTCTTCAAGGCTGGTGCCTCTTGTACATCCTTATCTTGCTGACCAGATTTATCTTTCATATCTTTTAAGCTTCCTCCAGATTGTTGACCAGTCTGAGGACTGGATGCCTATAGAGGAGAGTGGAGAAGATAGTTTAAGATCATCAAACTACAGAATAGCATCATGAATGTATGGATATGAAACCACCAAGGCATACAAAATATCTTGAGTCCAGCTACTTATAGACACTAAATGTACACAGTTCACGTCAATTATTTTAATTTAAGTTGACAGACATGTTACCCCATTTCAATTAGAGCTGATATCATCTCAAACTTAGTTTACAAATAAGTGGTTGGGATTGACCATATAAAGAAACTCTGTACAATTAGCATTTTCATAAAACTCATGTCCAACTAATTTAGAGAGATAAAATAAGCAGACCCTATTTAGTAAGGACTGTTCTGCATCAACAGTCTTCTTGGAAGATCGACTCTTTAGCTCTTCCTCACGTCGCTGCCTATCCATTCTGGTAAAGTTAAACACGTACTGGTCAAGTAGAATAATGGCAAACCATACAAACTGAAAGACATAACAAGGAGGTATGCAGAAATGATAAATCATCATAAATAGTAGAAAGATATGCTTGAGAGTCAAACAATCCATATTCCCTTGTTTCCCATATTATCATAGAAGACACGATCCAGCCTCCCTTTTCATGGTTTTATTTTATCGGAGCTTCTTTCAAAGCAATTGTGTTAACTGTATGTCTTGATAATGTAAGAGCTCGAAGGTTAGCTTAAGGAAAAGACAAGATTCAAATATACTTTGCTGTATCAATATTTATAATAGTTCAGCTTTTGTATATTATTCTCAATGGATTCAAATAAATCAATAAAAAAAGGAGTGAATGTTGAGATGAATATTTCCCTCCCTCACTAATTTTGATAATTTTGTGCAATTTCTTCCCTCGACAATGTCAGTACTCATAAAACCATAAGATATCAATCACCTGCGGCTTATACAATATCACGCCAGACCAACTTTAGCAACCTATCACTGGTGGAAGAAAGCTACCAAAACATACACAAGTAATGCAGCATATGTTGACTGCATCTATATGCTTCCTGTAAAACAGTTCTTATTATCTAAATCAATTCAAGCATACCGCCTCTGCACCAAACGGATGAAGTGTTGAGGAGGAACAAATGCACGCTCCATATCAACTAGTGCCACCACCATTTTTTTAGCTTCATTCTTGAACTCATCAAGTGCAGCACTTGCAATAGCCACAACCTGGCCCAAAATGTGACATCAATTGAAATAACTTAAAATGCAAATATCTATCAACATATATGAAAGTATATAAGAACTGCAAAGCATCATTACCTCTCTCTTAAAAGGAGGATATCTTCCAAGACCAGGTGTAGCATTTGCAGCTGAAGAAACTATATCCACCAGCACACGATGCACCTATTTGATAGCAAACAAAAATTTGGCTTAAAGAGTTAGCATAAGAATAACTTAACCAAATAAAGAACCATGTGCAATAAGTTCAGCGATTTTTTTTTTGGCTAACCAAGTGAGCCCAGCATGTATAGCCTTCTATCTTACACACACCAAGAACTCACAAGGA
>JAYMTT010000331.1:0-14127 GCA_036898025.1 Hypseocharis bilobata
GTACCAAAAATGCCAAAAAACGTAAATATTATAAGACTAATATATGTTTTATTGAAAATAGTCAATTATCACAATTCTTATTATCTCTCTCTGTAATTGGATTGGTCACTTTAACCATTATCGGCCAATGTGCTAATAATAGCATGCCCAAAATATTTTGCGCTTACACGCACACTCACTTATATATGTATGTCACTGACAAATCGACTTAGGGATCAGCACAAATTAGCACTGAGGCAAACTTACGACTTACGAGGAGTTGACAAAAGCCTATTTATTTTATACACACCAAGGGATCTTATTGAGAAAGGGTAACGAGCAACACAAGCTATTGGTATCAGAAGAAATCGAACCCTAGGCCTCATAAGGAACTGTCAAGACTCAAAGGGATCCTCATTTGCCAATTACACTTGCCTGTGTTGGTATTGTTCTCATATTTCAATTGCAAGCAAAACAATATAATTATTATGTTCATTATCAAAAAATCAATATAATTATTAATTTTATATTAATAATTGCCAAATGTTGAGTTAATGACCTAGTTATACATATTAATGACCCAGTTACACATATTAAAAAAGGCTTAAAATGTCATGTCTCATATTACGCAACAATATTTAAACTTTCGATCCAAAAACAACATTTATTGAAGAGGATACATTAGATTAATTACAACAACATTAATCAAAGCGGAGCACATGTTCTTGTTAATTGTCAACGAGCAATCAAACAAACTCCAAAAGGTATATTGTCCAAATAATTGGCAACAATTACACTTCATTAGTAATCTCTTACACATACTAAAAAGTTACAAAATGACATTTCCCATGTTACACAACATTATCTCGAATAACAACTTAGACATGACATTTATCGAAGAAAACATACTAGATTCAACTATGAGAACAACATCAATTAAAGCAAGACACGCGTTCTCAAAACAAGACTCACTTTTTTTCATTAATCGTCAACGAACCCTCTGACACCAAGACATAACAATATCATCCTAGATTCCTATTGACCGCCAATCAGTAAGTATTGACAAGATCTCATCGAACACTAAAATGATCAATGAAAACTACTCGAAAATGATAACATGTTCCCTACCTCGCAACAAAATATAGTTAAAACTTTTAAGATTTGAGCAGTTATTAACCGTTATCGCAATAAGATTAAGATATTCATACTAAATGAAGTAGTATTCCTCAAGTAAAACCCTCTGTTGGGCCACAAATAATGAGGAAATCATAAGTGAAAGTGAAAACCCAACATTACCAATAAAAATAGAGCAGTTCAAGGCCTTCCAAATTGAACCCAAAAAAAAAGTACCAAATTTATTTATAGTAAATTATCCAATTATAAATGCGGTTATGGTAAAGTACTAAAGATAAATTTCACAAAAATCTATACAAAAAGGGTAATAAAAAAATAAAAAAATGACACACACCAAAGTGTGCAAAGTACACACTTCCATGCCATAATTATTATTTGTAGAGGTGGAGAAGCTTTGACTGTCATCATTTTTGTAACGTATAAACCCCAAATTTAGGGGTTTTTGTGTACAGTGTGAGCAGAAGCAAAAATGGGTTTAAAACAAGCCAAACAACAGACAAAGCTTAGTGGGGGGAGAGAGAGAGAGAGAGAGAGAGAGAGAGAGAGAGAGAAGAGTACACACGAGATGACATATAATCACATGGAAGGGAAGAGAAGAGGGAGAGAGAGAGTAGACTGTAGAATGTAGAGAGAGAGAGATAGAGGAGAGAGAGAGAGAGGGTGAGGTTGTTTTAGAGAGAGAAAGAGAGTAGCATGCCATCTGTTGCACTTGTGAGCACTATTCGGGTTTTCCAAAGCCCTCTTTACTGTTGTGAAGAGGTGATATGGTCTCTCAAATTGAGATTTTAGAGACCCCTTTTGAGCAGATTTCATTTTTCTCACCGCTTGGACCTGTTTGTTTTGGGGGAAAATTCTGGACCCTAATTCCTGATTTTCTGACCTTGATCGTCACTTGCATGCTGATCAGGGACATGCATTTGCAGAAGGTGAGCTCAAATGGATATTTGTTTCTGATTTTGATTCTTCATTTTTTTTGAGATTTTCTTCGAGTGGAGGTGAAAATGTTGTTCCGGAAATGGGTTGATTCTTTTGGAAAGTTTTGATTTTTATCACGAATTTGATGGATTTGTTGTGGGATTTCATCTGGGTTTTGTTGATTTTGAATTTTTTTTTTCTGGGGTTGAAATGTTGAATGTAGTTCTGGAAATTGGTTTATGGGTTTGAGAGATGGGAGTTTTTTCTTCATGAAATGGTATTTTGGGTGTTTGGATTTCGATTTTTGTATCTTTTTTCTGAATTTTGTTCACATAGGTCTAGTAAGCTGTTGCTAGATGCTCATGGGATTTTCTTCTCTTTTTTGTTCTCGTGGTTTTATGTCGTATTGATTGAATGCATGGATGTTATATGCAATTTATTTGTGAAATTGTATCTCTTGTTCTCATGCATTCTAGAGTTTTAATTGTTTGGACTATTTGGTATTTTTTTAAGTTAAATATAGATTTGATTGACTTTTTTGTTTTTTTAATTTCTATTGTGGGGAGGACAATTGTAGAGGCTTTATGTTGTGTTATTTATTCATTTATATTTTTTTTATAAACTTTTGGTTTTTACATACATTAGCTTGCCATTTGAATTTTTTTGATAACTATGTTTCTTCTGCGTGGAGGTTCTTTGTGGATATTTCTAACTTGCGTGTAGAGGGTTTATGTTGTGTTATTTATTTGTATAAAGTTTTGGTTTTTTACATACATTAGCTTGTCATTTGATTGTTTTTCATAATTATATTTCTTCTGCATGGAGGTTCTTTGTGGATATTTCTAAATTGCTTGTTTATTACATTAATGGGAAAGTAGGCTGACTAGAAAGTTAAGTGGAAATTTTGGCCCTTCATCATTTTATGCATTAAACTCAAATGGGGGAGAGAGAAGGAATTTTTGTAAGATTTTGAAGGGAGAAGGAAATCTATGCAAGATATCGGTGAAACCCTATTCCATAAATACCAGGTTCTTATAATTTTACAGTCAAAAAAGTATGTTATGGCTGTAAGTATCTTAGTAGCCTATAAATAGCACAAACACAGTACTTGAAAGCTTCTTCCATGAGTATTGAATTTGAAGGACGACAGGAGGTAGTTTTGAGAATGATAAGAGTTTAGTTAAATGAAAAGTATTGCATTGATGCCATAATAAACATACTAATCATAGTTATTCCTTTTCCGTATATTCAATGATATAACATGAAGTATCTGGAGAATAGAGACTTCGGCACTTTGTCTCTATTGTACTTCCCATAGGCCTGACAATATTGCTTGAAGCCAATAGCCCTACTATACTGCAGGGAGCCTTGTGTTGCCACATATTATAACATGGTTATCATCATTATCATTGCCAGTTACAAATATTTGTTGAAGGATAAAATACATTTGGGTATATGCTTGTCTATCGCTGATGGCGATATCAAATAAAGGAAATTCATTTTGCATTTTCTATTTAGAAGTCTGACTACAGTTTAGCAAATGGACTCAGCCTGCACGATCATCATTAGAGAGACTACACTGTGAAGCATGTGGAAGTCCTCTACTTCTTTCTTAGATAGCAAACTCAGAATCGCATCCTGAAGTAGTCTTCTGTGGTTATCATACACTGATTCAGTAAGGGAGGTTAGATATTGCATTACTTAGTGATACATTTTTACTACCAGGGTAAAAGAAGGAAATAGATATTCAGTTCTTAGGCAATACTAGGATTTATTCAAGTTAGAAAATGTTTCAGCGAGATCCTTAAATAGGTTTCTGCATGCTAAACTGATATAAGCATTGCTAGGATCTCTTAAAGTTAAGACTGTAGTTGAACAAGTTTCTACATGGTAAAAGAAACGCATGAAATTGAAAAAATGGATTGTGCTGAATTGGAAAGTTTATAATTGGAAATATTCCGTCGAGTCTTCCTATTCTATGGCAATACGAAATGTTGCGTTAGATGTGCTTAAGTTAGTTATTTGTAATTATATTCTTTTGGGCGTCTTTAATCTAAAATTTATTGGAAGTTTTAACTCTGCATGAGTGCATTATTTTGTTTGATTGTTTTCATACTAAAAGATTTTGATATTGTATGCATTAATTTATCTATTTCTGTTTTACCTTTTCAGTTTCAAATTGGGTAGGCGGTATATAGGTACCTATTAGTATTACATGTTTCTTTTTGTAGTTGGTTAGACTTCAGTCAGGCTTGCTCATAAATGCTGACCAAGATTGTCTTTTCAGCATTCAAGTGGTATGAAAAGAAAAGGAAAGAAAAACGAGTTTCTCGTGTTGATTTAACTTTAACTAAATTACTGACTTTACCACAAGCATTTATTTCAAGCAAGTGTGACCGTGATTGCACGAGTTTCTAGTTAGTATATATTATTCCAATTGGGAAAGAAAATTGATCAGTATACGCATTTAAGCCAGCTTTTACTTATTACATACTCGTATCTTTTGAAAAAACATAATGAGATAAATAAAGGTTACTGATAATGGCTCCCCATTCTCTCTAACTATTTAAATGCTTTTGAGTCCAAATGCAAGTTCATTCAAATATAAAATGCTGTTCTTTTTTTGTTTGTTTGTTTCTTTTCTTGACCATGCATAATCTGGTATATGCACATGCTAGTTGTGGATGGATCTAGGATGATAAGGGCTTTCAAATTGGCTCAGGTATACTAGGAAGCATTTTTCATTTCGTGGCATGATTGCATTTCCTCCGTTATTGGCTACTTTTAAAGCCAAAAACTTTTCTGCTTGTAGTAGGTTCTATTTCAACTAATAAAGCCTCAGAAGTAGCCTTTTTCTGCCCCCCTTTCTTTGTGAGATGGGAAAAACCAGCCAACTCTAATGATAACAAAATGGCTTAGATGTGCGTCTTTTATTCTCTGTTTATCATAGTAACTGTTATTACTAGTCTAAGTTTTTTTTCTTTTTATATATATTTTTTATTTTTAGTTTAGGAATAGCTTAATGCTCTTGCAGTATTGATTTATTATGGTTTGGGTCTGATTTATCGGGTTACTTTCAGAGTACAGTTCGGCTAAAACTAGATTTTAGGTTGTTGTCTCTATTCAAATAATGTATATTTTTCCTGTCTCCCTCTGCAGTAAAGCTCAATAAATATCCCCCCATATACTAGTAATTTATTTTCTGTGTAACGAAGGTGGGGCATTGTTTTAGAAGGTTTTGTTAATGGGCTACACCATTTTGTTACTTCGGGGGTTCTCTTATTATTCAGTGGTGATGTTGGGAGAGCTGGATTTTGGTTTGTGGGCCTTCCTATTTAAGAGAGCTTAGAATTTTCTTTATTGCATTTAATAATGAGTTTGACAGTTTTGGGGCTCGGATGGTACTTGTTCTTTCTCTAAATTTTGTGGGGTTGTCAATGGAATGTTCTTACTATGATTATTGGTAGAACTTTGGCTTGTTGGTCTTATTGCCTTAGTGAAGTCTGTATGACTCTTGAAGATGAACTTAATAATTTATTTGTCACTTTGGTTGCATTTTCCTCTTACTCATTGCATATTCTTTTAGCTATATAATGGCATGAGGTATTGTGATCGTACAGTTCATGCAAGCTTATAGTTTCACAATATAGTTTAGTTGCATTATATCTACATCTTCTTAATTTTAATGTTTTCCTTTATTGTTGCAGGTTCATTGCAGTTTCTGGAATGTTCAACCTAGCTTGATAGAGTTTGTTATTTTCTCCTATGCATTGATTTAAATGGGAGATGTGCGGTACTTATCTTCCAAACTTACAAGTGCATGATTCAGATCATAATGCGGTAGATCTTGCCTTCCAATGGTGGTTATGAGAAGAACAGAAAGAAAGGAGACTATAGATGAGATTGCATTGCGAGCAGCTCTTAGATATGTTACTGAATAAAGAAATTGATGATTTGGTCGATGATCGTTTTGAGGGGTCAAGTGACGAGCATTGTATTTTCACCAAGGTTTTCTTCGGAGAGGACACTGGTGGCACAAGTAAGAGGTGTGTTGTTACTGGAGTTATAAATTTTGAATGCGAGTCCAGCAAGAACTCGGATATATGTTATAACAGTGAAAGTTCAGCTGTAATAAGTCAGTCTTCATCAAAAAATTTATATATGGAGACTTGTAATGCCAATGAAGCCTTTAGAAGGACTTCTGCTGCAGGGTGTTCTCCAAAAAGATTTACGTTGGTCGAGAAGAATGACCACGAGGTGAGTCTCAAGCGAATGAAGTTTTCAGTTGATGGACCTTCCAGTACCAAACACGATACAGGAAAGGTTTTAACATGTTTACCTCTCTCGAAAGAAATTGATTCTGGCATGTGCTGTCCAGCTACAGAATCTGTTCGCCAAACTACTTCATTCCATTTAGTTGAATCATCCTTCAATGGTGGTGGTGTTCGATCTAGTAACTATCTCTTAAAGCAAAATGTAGAGATGGACAGAGGTCGTGCTGTTAACTTGGATGTTCTAAAGCCTACATTGCCAAGCAGTCATGGAAAGGATGTTACTATAACTAAAGCAATTGCTTCCCCTGTTTCGCAGGAGAGCTTTACAAATAGGCGTGTAGCTGCAAGTCCACCTGTCACTGTTGTAGAGAAGTCTGGATTAACTCTAAATGCTGAGGAACGGTCCAGAGGATCTGATTGTCCTAGATTGGATAAATCCAATAAATCCATGAAGCAAGATTTGAGGGATGCTCGTGGTCTTCTCCACTACCATGTTGTCAATTTACTTACAACAGCTGGATGGTGTATCGAGAAGCGTAGAAGACCTAGCAGGAATTATAATGAGTCAGTTTATATATCACCTAAGGGAAAGCTAATTCGCGAATTCCCTAAAGCTTGGAGATTATGTGGTCAGCTTCTGTTTGATAATAGGGACGCTCTGATGCAGGAAAATGATTGTAAGGAATGGGCTGATTTCAGTCAGTTCTGGTCCGATCTAAGTTATACATTAACAAACATTGAGAAAGAAACAGATCAGTTGGAGCTTTCTAATGCACTGGTACATAGGTGGTGTCTACTAGATCCCTTTGTGATAGTCATCTGTATCGAGAGGAAGATTGGTACACTTAGGAAGGGAGAACTGGTAAAAGTAACTAGAAGCTTGGCGACTGATATGAAAAAGAATGTTGATGGTGTTTCAGCCTTGAAAAAGAAGGATAGGGCTGGCAACCAGTTAAGTGAGAGACATGTGTCATATCAGCTCAGTGATTCTTCTCTTGCTGCTACTGAAACTGTGTTGACAGTTGCTGAGGGGGGCTACCTTGGTGATTCTTTTCTTGCTGCTACTGAAACTGCGTTGACAGTTTCTGAGGGGGACTACCTCGGTGATTCTTCTCTTGCTGCTACTGAAACCGCGTTGACAGTTTCTGAGGCGGACTACCATGCCTGTGGTGAGCAATCTGGAAACAGAAGTTTCTCAAAGGATGGTTTAGATACCGAAGGGGCTGTTAAATTGCTGACAGGAGTATCTATTTATACGGCTTCCAATGGGATGGAAAATCTGTATGGTGGGGTCTCTTGGAACAGAACTAGCAGTCTGGATGTGACATTTTCTCCAAATCATGGGTTGGCTAGCACTTCTGGCCAGTCGAGTGGTTGCCTATATGATGTTCCTGTTACTTCTGAAGATCATGACAGTTTCATTCGAGTGTCCAAAAGTGTTTCTCTCCTTCAAGATGGCAATGCCAATTTTCCCAGCTTTCATAGACATGGTGCTGAAGTGGAAACACCTAAGCATGCCATTGAAGATGTATCAATGGATTCTTCTGAGGAAAAAGACGAATCTTTGGAAGACCAAGTTACTGGTAAGGTGGAAAATCATCTGAAGGGATCCTTGGATGACAATCAAGGCTGCATGGTAGATGGTGGCTTCTATTCACATGGCTCAGGTAAAACCTATGTTCAGCTTGATCCTCGTGTTCATAGTGCATTCAAATTATGCCAGCCTTCGCTAAGTAAATATAGCAGTTTAACTAATTTGGATGGTGATCCCAAAGGTCATTTGAAGATCTCGGCTCCCCTAGATGAACCAATTTCACCCGAGTTTGTAACTTCAGAGGTTGTACAGCAGTCTGGACTCAGTGAAGAGGAGGGTGGGCAATGCACTGAACCTGTTCCCTCTGAAAGGGAGGATACATACTCTGCAGCTGATGTCATTTCAAAAAGGAAGATGAGGCGTAAGTCTAGAAAGATATCTGAAATCAAACTGACCGCATTATACCAAAGTGATATTCTTGATTCAGCACCTCCTAATAAGGCTGGAATGCAGGATAGTACTGCTCAGGCAGAATCAAAAGAAGTCCAGGATTCCCTTGTGACCAATGTGACAACTAAAGAATGTCAGACTAAGTCATTGTCCCAAAGATCTTCGGAGCATTCAGTTGAGAGAAAAGGGTCGGGGGTTAAGAAGATGCATTGTCATCGTGGTGGTTCTAAAAGTGGACGAAAGAGATGTCAAATTAAAGATGATGACCTTTTGGTTTCGGCTATCATTAAGAACAAAGATTTTAGCTCAAGTACTGCTCGGTCTTCTTCTAAACCAAAAGCCTGCAAATCAAGAGCTTTGAGAAAACTCAAGAGCCAGAAGGGTAGTTGCAGGTTGCTTCCACGCAGCCTTAAGGGAGGAATGAACTTTAAGGATGGCAAGTGGTCATCTGGGGAGGTACGGACAGTGTTGTCATGGTTGATTGATGCTGGAGTCATATCTCTGAATGATGTTATTGTGTACCGGAATCCAAAGGATGAGGTTGTTGTTAAAGATGGTGTGGTTAGCAGGGATGGCATCATTTGTAAGTGCTGCAGTATGTCGCTTTCAGTTTCTGAATTCAAAATTCATGCTGGGTTCAAGCTGAACCGGCCCTGCTTGAATCTTTTCATGGAATCTGGTAAGCCCTTTACATTGTGTCTGCTTCAAGCCTGGTCAGCTGAATACAAGACAAGGAAAAGTAGAACTCAAATAGTGCGAACTGATGAAGATGATCAAAATGATGATTCTTGTGGACTGTGTGGTGATGGGGGTGAGTTGATATGCTGTGATAACTGCCCCTCTACTTTCCATCAAGCTTGCCTGTCTGCACAGGTTGGTTCTGTTTGCTAGTTTTATGTACTTTATGTTGGCCCTGATTCCTTATTTCTTTTTTCTTCGTATCTTGATTTTATTTTTCTGCTTTTTATGCAATGCCAGTATAACCTTGTCTCATTGCTCTATTCCTTCAACACCCTTACATGTGCCAAGTCTGGGAAAATATTTGTCATTGTATCCCACTTTGATTTAGATACGTCTTTGTGAATTTCATTTGCAATTCTTTAGAATGACATTTTTTTTCTTCATCTCAGGAGCTTCCTGAAGGCAATTGGTATTGCCTGAACTGCACCTGTCGGATATGTGGGAATTTGGTAAATGATAAAGAGGCTTCAAGTTCTGTAGGTGCATTAAAATGTTCGCAGTGTGAGCATAAATGTAATTCCCCACCTCATCTCTATAAGTTGTTATTTTTTAGCAAAATTGTTCTCGCAGCTTGTTGGTTGTTTGAATTTTCAGTTCACATGTGAAGCTGGACTACTCATAGCAACTCTTTGTACATTTGATCTTTCCTTCTCTATTTGTTGATTATTTTCTCTTTTTTAATACTAATAGGTATCTAAATATCTAGTTCAAATGCTAATTTGACATGTTGGTTTGTGGTAAATATTATGTATTTTGTGAAGCTTGTTTGAGTTGAATGGAACTAGAACTACTATCAGCGTAATATACCGGTTACATGTTTACCTGGCGTATTGGTTCTTTGGCTCTGTTGTACATAGTTATGAATTTTGGCAAGCTTTTGAGTTATATGGAATTAGGACTGCTCTCAGTATACAGTACTGGTCACTTTTTATTATCAACTTATATTTGTTTGCGGAAACTGTGACTTCCAATTTTTATTAACCTTCTAGGTCTCTGAAATTCTTTGTTGCGGGACCTTATCATTTGGTTTAATAGATGTATGCATGGTGGAGCTGTGATCAGTTAATAATTGATTCTTCAAATTTAAGATTGTGAAGGCTTATAGAGAATGTTTGTGTCTACTCTTTCAAGTTTGTTTCTTTAATGTATTTATTTCTGATAACTTAATATTTCCGAATTTTTCAGTCAATTTCTTGTGTATTTGTTTAATTTCACTTGACTAATAGTATTTCTGAACAGATCATGATGCATGCCTGAAAGAAAAGAATATACATGGAGTGGTATCTGATTCTTGGGTTTGTGGTGGAAGCTGTCAGGAGGTATACTTTAGCACCATATCAAACTTTTCAAGTTGGCTTAGAAAATATACTGGACTTAGCAAATGATTACATTTCTTATTTTTCCTGGCAATTCAGATTATTTTCTTTTGCCTTGTTTATTTTATTTTATTTTCATTTCTAGATAGGTAAGAGAACTTTGTTAAAGGGAACGGCCAAAGCAATCATACATACAAGGACTAAGAGGATAAAAAAGAGAACAAAGATACAAGCAATCTTACAGGACCTATACCTAGAAGGACATGTCAAAGAAGAGATTTAAGATTAAGCTAAAAGTTTGGAGTGGAAAGATGGGCATCTATTAAGTCTATTGAGTGCTTTTTTCATGCTAGTAGTCTGAGGGTTTCTTAGTGCTAGTTACCAATATACAAAATAGTGTTCGTTTTAAATATAAGAGTAGAGCTAGAGCCATATAATTGGGCGTACTGTGTTCAGACTCTATATGTTGTGTTTTCTAGTTTAACATGGTATGATAGCAGGTTTAGTTCTGGGCGTGGTCCACTTCTATTGTCGACCCTGTTTGTGTCAGTCCACATACGTGTGGGGCCTATAGTGTCGTCTGGCCCACATGTGAGGGGAGTGTTAAGGTAGTCCCACCACAGTGAAAGATGTGAAGTTCTCTGCTAGTTAATAAGTAATATGGGCATCTTTACTCATTGCCTGGTTTTCTGTTGGATGCTTTCATAGGGGTAAATGTTTTTCCAACTCTTTTGCAATCTAGATTCTAGACAAAGATAACAAATTGGTGGGCCTTATGTAATCAATCTGCTTGTCTTCATCCTATCTATGGTATCCTTAGAAGTTTATAGGATGCAGCAGGAGCAATAGGGCACCAAATGAGAAGAATAACTGGCCTGATTGTCTCCGTAAATCACTGCTGAATAAAGAAGTGAGAGAATGAGTCTTTGCCACGTTTCACATAGTAAAACCCATTTACTATTTTTTAACACCATATGGCTCATTCTTAGAATGAACACAATTCAACAAAACCTTTCAGCTGAAATGCTGTGGATTCCTAATCATCCATTGGACTTTGAAGAAAGTAGGGAAATATGTAACTGTGAAGTTGCTGCTGAAGGGTCGTATATAATTATCACGAGAGCATTAACAGTTTCTAGTTGGCACTGAAAAGCTTATAAAGAACATTGTACCCTGATTTTGCTCGACTGAAGCACATAATCATCAACCAATTTTATGCACCATTTATTGAGATAAATCTGGAAACCTGTCAAATGGGGAGGTTTACATTACTAGTCTTTCCAATACTTAACCCTTTTACTGTCCTCAGTTTTTTAATTAGACCAGGATTCAAGCAATGTCTGAAATGCAAACAAATACATGTGTGATATATGTGTGGAGGATCATATGAAGGTTTTTGGTGCCTATGGGTTTTTATTATAAGATAAGCATTCTGAGTTCAAACCTAAAACTATAAAAGATGTATAAATCCTCATACAGAATGACTAGTAGGCTTACCATGGAGAAAATTAATGCTGCATAGATGCTGTTTTTATTGCTTAATCTTATGTCTGCTGTGATGAGTTTAGTTAATAGGTAATATTTTGCCTTCTGATTATATTTTGTCCTAGTCGTTGAAGGTATCATGAATGAATGATGTTAAAAACTTGGTCTGCTGGTCTGTGCAGGTTTATTCAGGTCTTCATTCTCGTGTTGGGTTTGCTAATCACCTCTATGATGGCTTTTCATGGATGCTTGTTAGATGCATTCATGATGACCAAAAGGTCCATTCTGCTCAACTTGCCTTGAAGGCAGAATGCAACTCAAAATTAGCCGTTGCTCTTACCATCATGGAGGAGTGCTTTCTGTCCATGGTAGATCCAAGGACAGGGATAGACATGATACCCCAGGTTCTGTACAATTGGGGGTAAGTACCTTGTATTTTTTGTCTTTTCCCCTCTGTCATGTTGGAGTCTTGTTTGCTCTACTATATTGATTTTACAGTTTTTGCTATAAGTTCTAATGTTATGTTTCAGAATTTTAATCGTCCTTTATGTTTGAACTAGCATTCTAGTATCATAGTTGCATAGATTTTCTTATACTTTGAATATTGAATACATACTAGGAAAATCTTCGTTTTCTGTGGCAAATTAAGAATGGCATAAACTATTGGAATTGATTTTTTTTTTTTTTCAATCAATTGCTTTCAGGTCCGAATTTGCACGCCTAAATTTTCATGGCTTTTACGCGGTCGTCTTGGAGAAAAATGACGTGCTGATATCTGTAGCATCCATCAGGTAGTTATAATATTACTTGGTTGTCAGAGTTGGATTTTACAAGTAATGTCACAAAGAATTGTCTTTAGTATTCCCTTGTATGTTCAAGCGATATAAAGTTTTGCATACAGAATGTATTTTATCTTCAGGTTGTAGAATTTGATTTTATGGAGTCCGGCATTTAAGATGAAACTTTGTTTCTCTTTCTAGTTCTTAATTCTTTGTCTTGTGTAATTCGTACTCTGATAGACTTTTGTAGACATCCTGCACAAATATGAGAGTCCCTGTGAAAGGGCTTTCGTGATAAAGCATAGATGTGAGAATTGGCTCAAACTTGTGGGATTGTGTTTAGAGATGAGATTGGGTTTAGCCGTTTAGGGATCTAATAGGCTGATCTGTTGATACGACTTGTTTTTATTTTTTGTATAAGGTCCTTATTAGAGTATCTCGGAGCAGTGCTTTAGAGGTTCTTCATGGGCTTGATTGTTTTGGATTAACTTTGGCATCTTTGTGGTATTCTAGCGCATGCTTCTTTCTTTTCAGAAACGGAGATACTGATAATTAATATTTTTTTTTGATAACCCATAAATTTCATACATAGGAAAAACAAGTTAACATAACACAAGAAAAGTAAATGGATTTAAGATCCCTTGTTAACTATACCATTTAAACACATTACATAAGAAATAATATTCTGGAACTTAATTCCTTGCATCTTTTCTCTCTCCTTTTAAAATTGTACAGCTTAACTGAAAGATTTAGACAGAGAAATCCCGGTTGATCTATGTGTTTGCACTTTGCAGGGTCCACGGTGCAACAGTTGCTGAGATGCCCCTCATTGCAACTTGCAGCAAGTACCGCCGTCAAGGAATGTGCCGCCGCCTTATGACTGCAATTGAAGAGGTAAAATTTTATTACAACTAGGGCTTGGCTACACATTTTCTTGTTCTGCTCCATTCTGGGCCATATCAATCACAGCTGATTTTGGCCACTTTCTTATTTACTTATTTTTCTTCATGGTGGCTCCAGATGTTGATATCTCTCAAAGTGGAAAAGCTGGTCATATCGGCAATTCCAAATTTGGTGGATACCTGGACAGAGGGTTTCGGCTTCGTACCCGTTGAGCAAGATGAGAAGGAAAGTCTGAACAAGATCAACTTGATGGTCTTCCCAGGAACAATCTTGCTCAAGAAACCACTGTTCGGAAACAGAAAGGCAGAGAGAGAACCGTCCATCACTGAATCTGTACAGCGATCAGATGGAAACTCTAGCACCACCGTAATGGTTTCGGATGTTGAAATCCCAATGTCTATGGATGAACAGAAACTGAATTAGAAATAAAATCATATATTTTTGAAAATCTGTGTATAGCTCAAATTTTGAACTGTCTCTTGCATCTTACATCGGAAAAAAAAATGTAAAGACTTCAGGGAAGCGAAATGAGAATGAAATGCCAAAGAACTGAAGGCCGGTTAGCTTACATCGCTTTATATTTCTAAGTTTGAGTTTTGTCAAGCAGTTTATGGTTT
>JAYMTT010000332.1:0-14100 GCA_036898025.1 Hypseocharis bilobata
AATATATTGATGGTATTACCCATCCTTACCAGGATGTCCAAATTCATTTCCCATGAAATTCAAATATCCTTCTCCACCTAATCCCATGGTAATAAGCCTGATCATTTTATGCAATGCTATTCCACGATCAATAACTGGTGTTGATGGTCTATCCACAGCCATGAAGTCATACATATCCTGAGAAATGTGATAGCATATTAAGTAGACATTATGCAACCATGAAGTCCTCTCTCTCTCTCTCTCTCTCTCTCACACACACACACACAAAATCGTATAGGGTATGTCCTCAATAGTGAGTATTATTCACGAAGAGAGAATTTTCTTAACCTTGTCCATCAACCAGAATGCTATCGTTTTGTCACCGACTAGAGCTTGGTCATGACTTTCAGCATAAGAAACACACTTTTCTAACCACCTTCTGTTGGTAAGAGTGTGAACAATATCACCCATCTGCCAATATTCATCCGGTTTCCTACACCCAGTAAAGACAGATTAAACACTGATGTCATCATTGCTGGGAAAAGTAACCAAATATTAATCAATAAATATATTGTATTGGTTATTGAACTTGAATAGACAGCATGAGCTAATATACAAACATGGTTCTGACAAGGTCAAAAAACGCGGCAAGCGTTTATTTGGAATAATAATAATAATAAATACATTCAGAATTAGTGTTCTTGACCAGCTATAACAGGAACCTTCATGTTTTAGCATCTTCCCATGCAAAACACCCCCCAACAACCATCTATATAAGATATGCATGCTAGACAAGTTTCCACATGTCAATACCCACATCACAGTTTATTGTGTTGCATATACTTCACATTCATAAGGTACACTCATTCTCTTGCTAAAATGACAGTCATACACTGTATAGTTGCATAGCATTTGCATTGCCTTACGGAGTAAATCTACTTCATAATAAAATAAATCTTATTTTTCTTCTATAGTTAAAATCAATTAATAATTTACCTACAAGAAAAAATAAACAAATGTAAATCAACATAGTATCAAATTTTCAAATTTAGAAAAATGGATGAATATATCAATCATGTATTTTGGAAAAAAAATTTATGTTCTTCATAGCCTGGATTTGACAAAACCACTAACAAAAATAAGAATATTTGGGGTATTGATAGTGACATACTGGAGAAGCTCAATCCATTTATCAGCAACGGCCATGTGCAGACGATAATCAAATCCTACACCACCATCCTGAGTAGGAAGGCAAAATGTCGGCATTCCACTGACCTGTACAGAAAGAAATTCACAACAAAAATAGAACAGTCAGTACACTCCATGACGTTTTATCTATCAACCTTACATTTCATAGTGATAGCTAATGAATACTTATCCTTCTATTTTTCTTCTGTTAGTGGTTCTTTCCATTTTGTAGTTTTTTTTTTTTCAGCACGAAGGCTAGTCCAATCATAATTGTCAAAATTGAACCACCAACAAATTCAACAAGAATAGAGTAGAATTAATTGAACTGCAGAGTACATAAAAATCTAGTGAACTACTTGAACATGATAAATCTCTTAAGTATCGTCAAAACTACAGTAGCATGCATGATTTCATACTAATGTAAATATAGCCAACCAAATTTCATTTTCATACAGCTCACTGCCACATCCAGTAAATGTACCTACTACAACATCATAATTACAAGCAATCGCTTTTTCAAGATATGCACTAATTGGGTTTTGAAGGTGAACCCTCCCTAGTACATTTTAAGAGATCGTTGGTCATAGGTAGGGAAACTAAAGCTATTTGTCAAACCAAATTATTATTGTCATTCTCCATATACAAAAAGCTGATAGCAAAGTTCAATGCTCAAGAGTCAAAAAGTGGATGCTGATCAAAGAGTTGGCCTAGTCATAAACGAGGAGATATGCAATAACAAAGTTGTCAAAATAACGAACTTTTATAGCATTAGTTGAAGTATTCCAAATGACAAGTTAACAAAGAACAATACCGGACAATACAATTTCCTATACGTCCTCTTGCAGTGATGAGCAATCAAGTTCCTAGTAGGAGCTTTGCTATCTTTAAACTCAAGATACCCACATTCCAACACTTTCTGATAAAAGACTCATAATTGTATAGCAGCAGTTTGAGTTTCCCTTTAAGTTACCACCCCGCCCCTCTTATTGAGGTACTATGATATGCCCCAGAAAGCTACCAATTTTATCTTCCCGCATCAATAAAGTAAAAGCTGATAAAGACGTGCATTATTACTATAAAAAAAGACATTAGGCACAATCACTTTTCCACTACTTATTCATTATCTATATAGTTCATGTAATGATAATGATATCTCAAAACTCAAAGTTCCAAAACCCAATTAAATTCAATAAAGTGGGGTAAATAACATACATCTTCACCAATGCTAACAGCCTCAGGGAAGAGCCCATGAATAAGATCATTAACCAGCATCAAATAAACCACAGCATCCACATCAGTCGCCAAGCCAAAGTACTCCTCATAATTCCCGGTAAATGCTACCTACAGAAACCATACAACAAGAGAAATAAACAAGTACATCCAAAGAATTGGTAAACAAGCGCATTAAAATCTAAAAACAGAATAGTAAATCAAAGAATCTATGACATGTGAAAGCATTTGCACATACACATATTCATATCAGTGAGAATATTCTTTCCATGGTTATTTTATCATGCATTTTAATATGCTCCTAATTGTTTGAACAATTGAACTCTATAATTTTGATCTATACCTTAATTATTCACTTTTAGCATTCGAATTACTTTTCTACTTCGGATAAATTGGATTCAAGTTCATCTATCTTTTTTTTTTAAAACAATCTTAAAACAAAATATAAAGAGTGAATTGCCAAAAAGGATAAGGCATTACATCAAACGCATGTCAACAATTTTAGCACAAATGTTTAAGTCCAGCAGGGCATTTTAAAAAGAAAAAAAAATAGCCCTACTGCCGAGTGTCAGATTGTTGTCAGGAAAGAACTACCACTCTTAATTAACTTCTTAAAATAGAATGGCCATTCAAGAAAGATAACGAATCAAATATAAACTTTAAGCATGAAGAAGATACCTGCAATCCATGGTGAGTGTACATCATTGAGGTTACACCATCAAATCTGAAGCCATCAAACTTGTATTCATCCAGCCACCATCTTGCATTTGAAAGAAGATACCTTAGTACCTACACCAATTAGTAAGAGTTAACTGCAGTTGAAGTATACAATAAGAAAAAATGAAGACAACATTTATCTCAATGTATTATTCCTTAACATTATACAAGATATCATACTTCCCAGCTTCCATAGTTAAAAAGGCGAGAATCCCACATCCAATGATAACCCCTAGACCCAGAGTGGAAGTAATGGCCATCAGTTCCATCAAACATGTTCAGCCCGTCCAGCACATTATTTGATGCATGGCTGGATCCATTTGATATTAGCAGTTAGAAATTAGAGTAAAAACCAACTTAAAAATAAAAATGAAAAACATAATATAAATAAACAAGAAGGTTTGCAGATCTGATAGCAAAATATCCATACAACATATGAAGTAAACAAAGAATTTAAGAAAAACTTCGATCACATTGAATAGATCCATAAATATCATAATGTAAGCTTTTGTTTTCAAACTCCAATACTGACATCTATTCTTAATATGATATAGTTTATCGATGAGATTGTGGACAATGGCAGTGGACAGTATATGAACAGCTGTATCTTCTGTCCTAGCCAAAGTGAAAAAATGGAAATCATTCTCTTCATCTATCATTTGGCAAGTTGGGGCAACGGATTTTAGTTTCTTTAGCATTTAGTTCAGTCTATAATGTCATGTAAGTTAAGCTAATATTCGCAACTGGCTAAAGCCAGAAGACTGCTGGCATCTATAAGAAGGGACATATGGAGGCAAACGTAGCAACAAAGAAAGAATCCTTGTTCACAAAGTTGTTAGCCTGTACATGCACATATGCATGCACTGACATTTTCATCAAGTATGTCAACTTATAGTCGTCCACCATGAAAAGAAAACACTGCATATCAAAATGCAACAGTATGTATAGTAGTTATGCTTCCAGCATGAGTAGTTTGTTGCAAAACTTAGCCATTACCTATGAACAATATCCATAAGAACAAGCAGATCTAGCTCATGAGCTTTATCTATCAGAGATTTCAGATCATCAGGAGTTCCACAGCGGCTGCTAGGTGCAAAGAAGTTCGTGACATGGTACCTGCAGCACATGGAAATATATTTACAAGTTTATTCATTAAAAAGAAGACAACACCAAGACACCAATTAACACCAAGTTGTACAATAGAACAGCATGTCCCAGTCACAATTATATTAAGAGCATTTATATTAGCATAAAAACCAAGAAGTACAGAGCATTTATGCTTGAAAAGAAAGAAAGAAATTACCCAAAGCTGGCATAATAGGAATGCTCTTGAATGGCCATTAGCTGAACAGCATTATAACCAAGCTTTTTAATACGGGGAAGCACGTCGTCTCTAAAATTGGCATATGTATTGATTAATGGCTCCTGTAACTCAAAGTCAATTATATTGTGAGACTTAAAAATGAAAATTTAGGAAATACAGGTTGACATGGAAGAAAAAAGGAGCTCAAAGTTGATAATATTGTGATGATGAGAAGAATAAATTACAAAACTTAAGCATAATAAGAAAGAAAAGGGAAGAGCAGAGCAAGATGGCACAATTTCTTCGAAGTTGATTGATTAGCTTGGTTACTGGTAGAAAAAGTTCTCATCAGACAAGAAAGTTTGACAACAATTATTTAAGTACGAAATTTACAACAAAGATATGTTTCATATGGAAAATTTCCAAATGATGCTTAAAAGAGTGGAAGAAAAATTAATAAAACAAACTCCTGCATGTCTAAAATGATGTTGCCTTACAGAAGGAAATGGAAGATGCAATAACAAATTGTTGCATGAGAACAGAAGAGAGGGAGATGCACACCGTACTACTCATTCCAACATGCGCCTCATAAATTCTAAGCGATTTTGGCTTCTTTGGCTGAGGATGTTTAAATACATACTTCACCTGCAAAGAAGAAAATAGAAGAATCACTAACCCTTCTTACTATGCACGTAGCAAGGCCATGAGGCGATTACGTCAGTGGTTTGTGGATCATATACAATCTTTTGATATTGATTTGCACAAGTATTAACATACTAATAGAAAGAAAACAAAAAAAAGAGTAATCTTAGAACTATCCTCAAATTACTTTTGACATAAATGCGGAACTTTGTATTTCCAGCTGACTTTGTTTACATGAATCCTCCAATATCCCAAGAGGGGAAACATAGTAACTAACACCATATCGATATGTAACTAACAAAAGCAAGAGGGAAAACTAGGCAGAAGCATACCTCTTCTGGTGGGTCGTAATATATGCCATTGTATGGGATCTCACCCGGAGCCTGAACAGAAAACTTTATCCAAGCAGGAATCGAGTCTTTAATGCCAGATGGGGTATCCATGTGAATCTACAATGACATAATTAAACAGTTATTTTGAAAGCATAGATCGAGGGAGATTTAGTTCAAACACAGTTGGTAGCCTTCACCTTTCCCGTGCTAATATTTTTGACATTGCAGCTAATTGTCACCAGAAAGATATCAATATTCAATGATCCAAATTATTACAAAATACTGGGTTTCTCCAGACTCATGATAGAACTGGAGTTTTGTGGACGTTTTGAGTAAAGCTCCTGCTATGCCATGAATGTGAATACAATGTCTCATAGACAAGTTCACTAACTTATTTTTGTCAACGAAGCTAGTCAATTGCCGCAGGTACCATGTCATGATCAATCAAGGTGCAAGTTAATAAATCTAGCTTGTTATAACCAAAGAGACTTTTTAAATCAATTTCCAAGTTCCCACCAGTAAGATAGGAATCTTATCCATCATGACAAAAATTTGATTGTTTAGACCTTGGAAGGTACAAATCTCCATTTCATTCCAACCAAAAAATATTCAATCATGTTGGGTATTCCAAATTTTAGTATTATGAGGTATAAACTGCCAGGGCCCATACGAACCCCCACCCCTTTCAAAAACAAAAAATAGACATATTGATTGGCTCTGTTGGTGAAAGACTATCCTGAGTTCCTGCCTCATTCAATTCATGGTTGCTAGAAAACTATGTTGCTAGAATCAGTCTCTTTTTTAATTTCCAGATTTTACAAATATAAGAGGGCATTCTTCACAAGAAACACAACCTCGTCTTCTCCCCATCTAAAGTTTTACAAAACAAAGAAAATAGAAGAGAAAGCAGAGCAGAGAACATTATAATATCAGCTTAACCAAATTCTGTTCTTTTATAGTTTCATAACCAAATACATAAACCAATATGTAAAGATAAGTAAAACACTTTGCTGAGAAATGAAGTGAAAAAGTAAATTTAGTGCAATTAATAAAATATAGCTAATATCATGCATGGCAAAACTTACAGTTCATCAAAAAGAAATGTTACCTTCACTCGAGAACCATGGGGAATAGCTGGAGAACCATCAGCATTATTGGGCAAAAAGAGCTCCCAGACACCAAACTCATTCTGTCACATAAAATAAATGAGCTTCATATGATACTTTTTTCTTTAAGCACTGTGCATATAACATAAAGAACCCTTACAAACAGAACGATAATAGGAAAAAACCACTAAGGAATAGTAGATATCATGAACAAATTGAAACCAATGCATAGTTACTAGTCATCTCTTTCATCCTAGATTTCACATGATGGACTAAATGTCAGCCTCCGTGGCTAGTAGACATTGTCAAATTGATACTAAAAAAAATTCCCAGCTTCCTTTTTATCCTAGATTCTGCATGATGTACTACAAATGAATCCAATCTGTTAGATATGCTATATAGTACAATGAAAGGGTGATTTAAATTTTAAACTTTTCAGCAATAATAAACCGAAGAAAGAATGTAGGACTTGAAAACAATAAAAAATAATAAAAAACAGGGGGCAAAACATCGGACTTATAATCAAATATTTTATACAAGTTCAAAAAGAAAGATAAATCTCAACTCGACCAATTAGATACAGAACAACTGCCATGACTGTACAGGATGTTAGGATAAGTTAAAACAATAAAAAGCTTGAATTTATATTTTTTAAAATTAAAACAATACATACCCGGGTCATAATATCTGCATTAGGATTCCAATTGTTGAAATCTCCAATCAAAGCTGCTGACTGAAAAGGTGCAGAATTATCAACATGGCGGAAAGCAGAAATTACAATGATATTTCAATTGGACAAAATGTGGCACTGGTCTTAATCCAAAAATGCATATCCCTTTTCGAGAGTAAATAATTACAACTATATTAAATAACCAAGGCAAACAAACCTTAGCTCCAGGTGCCCACTCTCTGTAAGTTATACCTGCGTCACTGAAAAACCAGTTGTATTTAAATCAGCAACGGCAAGACCTATTTTAGCATAAACAAATATTTTAAAATGTAGAGTTACTTTAAAAGGAAGAAATTATAAAAAGTTCCTGACGAGAACTTCAAATTTGTTCCCAAAAAGGGCATAAAAATGCAAAACAATTCTTGCAATCACAATGTATGAATTTCAACTCCTACTAAGTGGGCACCAAACAAACAGTATAAGATGACCACAGTAAAACTACAACAGGGGATACAGTATAATCTTTTCTTAGTTGTAACTAGATTAGCTTTTTCAAGGGTGATCTGTTAATCCAAAGATGAATTGACAATTTAAAGTACAATATGGTGTGGTTCAAACTAACTGTATGTGTGATTTGAAAGTAGAACACAGTCTAGTTAAAAAGGAAGCCACCACAGAAAATTTCCAACAAGAACTTAAATCAATCCTGGCAAATAAAACATACATGAGATTTAAGTTCAATACAGTGAGGCCCAAAAAAACTGGATAAAACACACAAGGACAGGGGAAATCATAGTCATATCAGACAGCATAATCATAGTAGACTAGATTTTTTTTCTTTTTCATATATCATTTGTTGGAACTAGAAATGCATGAGAATGTACCTGAATTACTATAGTAAATATTCAAATAGTCTATTAAATGGAGCAGAGTTCATAAAAGGTAAGATGTTTAAAATATAGCCATGCTGAATTCAGTCCGAATTTACAACTTGCAATGGCTGAAACTCGTATTCAAAACTGATGAATCTTAATCTAGCTTACTGAAGTTGGTAACAATGAACTCGAGAAACACAGTTTTGTAGCATTATAAGATTATGTTTGTGATGCAAATAGTAAGTGAAGTTGCAAGGTTTTCCTTTGTTGTTCTTTACAAACTTCAAAGATCAACTCCACATTTATGTCTTTCATTTGATTGTTGATTTTGGATTAGAAAAGAACAAGGCCTAAAATGTTACCTATACAATAAATAGTGATGTGCACAATATGGAAGCAATGGTTTTTCTACAATAAAAGAATATAAAAAATGCGTGGGCATCAACCAGCAGATAATGGAAAAAAGCAATACCTGCGGGTGAAACCAAACTTTTCATAACCACGGGAAAATGCCTCTAAACCACCTTCATACTTGTCAATCTCCGAGCGCAGTTTTTTATAATGCCCATAACTGTGGTTGGCACATGTAAACAGCATTGTAGAATAGGTCATCCTCCTCACATGTTCTTACAAAGGGATTAACTTGCATTTGCTGAATGTATTACTTTTATAAATAAAAGAAAGAGCGATATCTAACCGGTAATCAAGATGACCACGATAACTTCTCAGAAGTGGATCTATTTCATATATTCTCTGTCCTGACCCAGGTGGGGGAACGGACTTTGGTCTGCCTTCATTTTTGTCAATGCTCACTTTCCCCTCCATAGGAACTGATATCTCCTCGCTCAAAGCTTTGTCAACACCTACATCTGATGCAGACACAGAATCTTGCTCGTTATCAACCTCACCATTTACACTACTAGTTGCATCCTTGACCTGCTCATCATCTTCCACTATTTGACCATCTACATTGTGAAGTACCTAAAGGAAGCATCATAAAAGCACAAGCAGACATATTCCAATAAGAAATTAAGATGTGCAAGAAATGACTCTGTAGACCAATTAAAAAAATGAAAAAAGAAAGCCACTGAAAGATACAGATGATCTGAGAAACCAAACTAACAGATGAGAAACTATATGAAATAGATAACTAACAGTTCCTATATTTGCTCTTTCTTTCTTTGCTAGAGCACCATTGAATGAGCATTAGTTGTTTAGCACAAAATACAGTCAAATAAAAGCACATACATTCATATGCATGTTTGGGTGCACAATGGAGATACACAATCACAGACCTGGGGATCTTCTGAAGCTGTATCAGGTGTTTCCAACTGATTTGTTGAGGATAAAGAACCCTCGGTCTGGCCACCTGGAACCAGCATTTTCTCAGATGCAGCAACCCTTAATGATGGGGAGTCGGAATCATGAGAAGATTTTACAGCACGAATCTTGCCTACAAATAGGCATCAAATAAGTTTTACTTAAGTAGTAAGAAGTGTAACCAAAACTAATCATCAGTTGAGCATATATGCTACATGAAAATATGAAGTGCATCAAAAATTTTGGAGAAAAAGAGTCATTTCACTAGCATATTCATTACAGAAATTGAGCAATCCTTAATTCCCCAATATGGTTACTATGACCCCTGGAGACTGGAATGGATACTGTATATCCCAATTATTCATGTACGAACCTCCAAACAAGAAATAGCTAATCCATCATCACCCTTAAGTCCTTAATTAATTATAAATATCGAAAGTCTGAGTCATATTCCTTTGAGGACATCCAACAAAAACAGAGTATCCATCCATTTGATCTTCAGAACAAAAGTAAGATGGAAGAAAAACAAAATACAAAATTAATGGGAGCAAAGTCATGCAGTGTGTTATTAATGGGAGCAAAGTCATGCAGTATGTTCTCCGATGCTAACGATACCAGATTACGATCTAACAATTCTTGTTCTCTAGTTGCACATGGAGCCTGCCAAAGTAACCATATTATAACAGTTAATATGGGCTTCTTCTGTCTGCCCCAACTGTTCAGTATATCGTCTAAGTCATGTCAGAACTCTGAACCATCCACTTCTGCATGAATCCACACTCCACAATATCTTTTGCTTTTCCAGACAAATGTTTCTCACTCTTAATTTTAATATACACAGAGTCTGTTCTTTTTTGGTCTACTGCTTAAGCCACGACCTCGCTACTGAGATATTCACACAGCCTCACTTCAAGGTTGAAGAGTGAAAGTGAAATTATAGTGTCCCCATAACTTCAAGCTAGTAGGAACTCTCCTTACTCAAATCTACCGGTAAGGTTGGGATTGAAGTGTATAAAATACAAAAAAGGCAGTTCAATTTACATATTTCTGTAAACATTTTCTTCTCTTCAGAAGAATCCGAAAAGATTGTAGTAAACACTAAACATTACTCTTTTTCTTTTTCGTCTTGATAACTAACATCGCAATGGCAATCAATTCTCTGTTTGAGGCCCTCTTTCACTTCACACTCCCGACAACACTAAATTGATTTTACAAAACAAAAGTGAAATCCGAAGAAAAAACAAATTAAATTAGTTCTCCTCGTCCACCTCCGAGGTGTACTCATTTTAGCTCCCAAAGACCACAAATTAGCTCCATTCATCATCACCTATACTATAACCAATCTTTCGTTGTGGACCAAAATTTAAGACACTGATTGTTTCGTTATGCAGAGTCCATCCAAATTTAACAAGTGTAACGCTCATTTCCCCTCTAATCAGCCAATTCACTCTCCTATTGAAAATCATTTCAAAATTTTATCGAAGAACATAAAATTCGCGAATCAAACACGAAGCAAGGCACAAAATGGCATCAGTGAGAAAATGCCAGTACAAACAACGAAATCGATTGACGAAACAACGATTCAAATTTCAAGCTGAAACAATATTTCAAATGCAAATGTATAGATGGAGAAAGAGAGAGAGAGTACCAGAAAAGGAGTTGGACATCGAGAAGAGCGATAGAGAAGTGCTCCTCCGATCACCATGATAGCTCGTCGACTGGAACGACTTGTAAACAGAGGGGACCCGAGGGAATCGAATCCCTTGTAATGTATACACCATTTTTGTGCTCCTAGGGTTTGCTTCGAGAGAGGAAAATTTGGGAGAAAAGTGGTATTAATTGACGAGAAGAGGAGAGAGAGTGAGAGTGAGAGACAGATCTGGTACGAGTGTTGAGTTCTAGGCGCCGAGAGAAGCGAGAGGAAATATCAGCAGATGATTTTGTATCGTGGCACTTGAGGCCAGAGGGGAGAGAGAGGAGGGTGGGCGCTACGTGTGAAGTGGAGAGTTGCATGGGATGGGGTGAGTGGGACCCTCCTGGTTGCCTCTCCATCGTCCATTTTTTCATGATTTACGGTTGGGGGCTCCTGGCCCGCCACGTCAGATCAGGAACGAGAGGTTATGGACGTGTCATTGCTCGTTTGTTTTTGCTGTCTAATCAGTGGCAAAAAGGGAACTTTTCAGCTATCATGTGCTTCAGTAAAAATCTTTCCCCCAATTCCACTCTTTCCAGCTCAGCTTAACGGTCAATATTTTGTGTTTTTGAGTTTTGAGTTAGTTGATCAAATCTTTTATCTTCTTTCGAATTTTAAACTTTAAGGAAATCCTCACTAAAACAACAGAATCAGTTATCTCTCTCTACAGTAAAAAAAACTTATTATTTTTCTTATTTGAGAATTTAACTTAATTACAAACTTCATTATAAATAAATAAAAACTTAATTACAAACTTATTTATTTCCAAGTAAAGTACTACTTCGTAAAATAAAAACTAAAATATCACAAAAACCCTCACAACTCATAACAATCAAACTACTTAAGTGTTTATCTTTTTTTTTTATGAATAGAAAATCAAAATCCTATTATATACAAGTTATCCGAGCTCACCTAATCATACGTGTTCGTTGAAAATAGTCGTAATTCACTAAAGAGAATTGAAAGATAATCATCTTCCTCAATTGAAATGATATGTATTAACAAACCAAGTAATTTGATTTGTTAAATAAAAAAGTAAAGTAAATACTCCATATGTTTCAAATAAGTGCCCATTTCAACTTTTTTGGGTGAATAAATTCAAACTTTGGCCTCTTGTGTGCTACAGTGCTAGTCATTTGTAAAGCATGGTGTTTTAATTTCCTTATGTTGCTTTTCTTGTCTTGTAATTCTACATATAGATATAAAAATCAACATTGTCTTGAATTCAAGCACCTATTTGCTTATTTAGTTGTTGATGGTCATTTAGTATTTTAAATAAGAACTTATTTATGTCCAGAATTTAAGCATTATACATGTTTGTTTTGCCTTCATTATTGATGGCCATAAATGGGTAATAAATCATGCCATTATAAGCTTGATGAACTATCTAAGACAATTATCATCAACTAGGTAATTGACAAGAAGAGTCTATTAGCTATAGCATTTTGTACTTGGTGATCAAAGAGAGCAATTTACATGATCTAATGCCTCTTACATTAAACATGTCCACCTACCTATTCACACACTTGATATTTTTTATTTTGTCATGTAATTTTCCACAAAATGGTTAATAATGCTCGATATGTTGTTGTGATCATCACCATGTTGCCTTACGACTGTAAAATGCTCTTATGCAATTCATAATATTTTCTCCCTATCAAGCTAGAAGTTTTACTTGTTACATTATTGATATTAAGTTTTATCATGTCATTACATATTAATCTTTTCCAAACATGATATATAATTTTGTATGAAAAATTGGAGGAAATTAAACTTCAATACGTAAGATATAAAACAATTAGATTTTACTCTTTTGGTAAAATTTGATTAAATACCTCAAAGTACCCCATCTTTAAAGCTAATACATGTTTTTACTATCTAAATGTAGCAAAAAGGGGAACTTTTTGGTGATCACGTGCTGTTTCACTGGATTAGTAAAAATATTTCCCGCACTTCTACTATTTCCAGCTTAACCTTAGCATCAATATTTTCTACTTTGACTTAGTTGATCAAATATTTTATCTTGTTTTAAATTTTAAATTTTAAGGAAATTCGTAATTGTTCAACAAAATCAGTTATCATTCTAAATATTAAAAAACTTAAATTATTTTCCTTGTTTGAAATTAAACTTAATTAAAATTTTATTTATTTCCAAGTAAAAAGATACTACTATTTCATAACATAAAAATTTTAATATATGGAAAACCCTCACAACTCATACCAAGCAAACTACTTAAACCTTTATCTTTTTTTTTTTATCAAGAGGAGATCAAAAGTCTATTGGAACTATCCAAGATGAGCTAATCACATGCGATCGCGATAAAAAAAATAGTTGTAGCCCACTAAAAAGGAATGAAAGATATCCGTCCTTCATCGAAATGAGATGTATTCATAACACACCAACTAGTGCAACAATTTTTCCCAAGATGAATGTGCAAGATCCGACAAGTCTCAGATATTTTATTCATTCAATTTGTTCAAAAGAGTAAACTAAATGCTCCATATGTTTCAAAATAAGTGTCCAATTTAACTTTTTTGGGTCAATAGCATCAAACTTTAGCCTTTTATTGTTCAAAATTCATATTAAATTACAATGGAATTTGGAATCAAACAATGGTTTAAATTTTCAATTAAATATTTTATACTTTTTTTCATTAAAATTTTATGTATTGTGCAAATTGGAAATAATTAAAATTTGACATAAAAGACAAAAAAAATTGACACTCATTTTTCAATGAAGGTAGTAGAATGTGTGCAAACATACGCTTAGTATCATATTAAAGTGCATAGATAACGGAGAAATGTGAGTTCAATTAAGACAGTAAACAAGATAAAATTAAAGGTAGAATTGTTCACTCAATTGGTTGATGAAGGGTGTACAAGAAAAATTATTGTCAAACCTATTTTTTCAATGCTTATTACATATTTAAAACTCGATATAGAATATTTTGTCTATTTTATAGCCTTACTTAACGCATATCTAAATTAGTTAGACGAATGAACCATATTTATTTACTATTTACTAATATCTGTTTGGCCTTCGTT
>JAYMTT010000333.1:0-14096 GCA_036898025.1 Hypseocharis bilobata
TGGATTGAAAAATTAGAAACAACCAATAGGAAAAATTATAGAAGCTTCAAGAATGTATATAGCAAAAGAAGAAATATGAAAAAAGAAAGAAAAGAAAAGAAAAGAAAAAAAGAGAGAGTGAGATTTGATTGGTAGAAACAAAAATCCCTCGGGAAGTGAACATGATAGAATAAGAAGTCGCATAATGTATTTGACTACCATGTTACCTTCCTAATGTTTTACAAAGACCTATCATAAGTAATACCTAGCCAAGTATTATCCACACAGATGGTACACATTAGTCCTCTATTTGTATTTGGTTAAACAATAAAATGGGAGTAAAACATGTAACAAAAGAAATTACTCCACTATTAGCGGCAGAAGGACTCATATATTGCCTTCTCTTGGTAATAGCAGAACAATTTGTAATTAAGAATTACTCAATCAAAGAATATACAATTCAGAAGCAAAAGATGATGGAGAAAGCACAATCTGCTTTAAGTTAAAACAAGCAACAATTTGTGGGACAACGTTCTCCCAAAAAATTTGCATGCCAGATACCTAAGGACACAACGCTTGTGTCGACACTGTTTGCACACTTCTAAAAAATTCAATTTCATTTTCCATAAAGAAAGTGCAAAAGCATGAGATATTTGTGTAAGATTAGGACTAGTTATCAATTCAAGATTCTGTTGCCATATATAACTCCTTCGCATGCAAAAAAGAAGATATAAATACATATGCTCATACTCCAAATTCAAAGAAAACACAAATGCATAACCGTGTCCAGGTTCAAGACTTTTTCGAGTTGTCATGTCAAACACTTTTTGTCCATGTTGAAACATGATGATGATGCCCAGGTCCATGTTCATGAAGGCATAAAACCATTACATAGATATAAATACATGTTTGCTTACTCCAAACTCAAAGAAAACACATGTATTACTGTGTTCTGAGCCGAGCTCTTTTGAAGTCGTCATGTCTAACAATGTCCATGTTGAAACATGATGCTTGGGTCTAAGTTCACAAATCATAGAATCTAAGAATCAAAGAACACCTTTGATTTGTTATTACATTGATGTTTTATCTTTTACCATCCTACTACATTTTTGCAATTACATTCCTCCCTCTACTCTTATTCACATTTATGTCAGAGAGAGAGAGAGAGAGAGAAATCTTGCTAACGTACTTAAATATAGGCATGTAATCATCCTCCTGACTATCATTTGGACTCAAATATCCTCACCTTTCAACTCTTTTTCAAGGGTATTGTTAAGTTTAAAAATAAAAAGAAAAGAAACATTCCCTATATTTACTATTTCCTTTTATGATAATACTAACTTTCTAAATCATACTGAGTTATTTGAGCTATGTAGCTATGCTTTCCAGCGGTTATATTGCCACAGACGTAGTTGTCTGTGGCAGTATAAATTCTGAAACACTTAATGACAACTTTTCTCTTCTAACATCTTTCCCCTGTTCCATCAGATTTTATTACAATAGTTATGTTGGTGGTTCCAAATGGTTGGAAGGGAGTTAGGATGTAATTAGTAAGTAGGTCCAAATTCAAGTCAAGAATCAGGTTAATGCCTCCAATGCTCGAGAGTGATATCTAGTGGCTTTGCAAGTATTCCATGGTGGCTGCTGAGATGCTAGTGTTTGGATTTAAGCAGAGCCAAGAAAATGGATTATGTGAAAAAAGAAAAGATGCTCCTTTTCTTGGCTTAATTGGATCTAGCGAGCATGTTTATAGAGACCAGAAAGTGAGAACTTAGATGTCAAAGTTGGCTGTAATGAGTTCCACGACCACTATGGTTTTTCAATAAGACAAGTCAGAAAAATAACTACTGTTTTTATTTTACTGGGAAATTGGCAGGAATTTGACAAAAAAGGTTAATTAAAGCAGTGTAGAAGTAACTTGATTAAAACATTATCAAAAAAGTTGAGTAAAAAGTAACTGTGGGTAGTTGAGTTTCTAAAAAGCGGCAATGCCCCTTAAGGAATGATGATAAGTAAAGATATGTGAGTCTTAAAAAAGGGAACAGAGAAGTGGGGAGGATGATAAGATACATAAAGTATAAAGTATAAAGTATAGACAGTATACCTTACACTCTATTTGGTAGGAGTAGTAGGAACGAGGGACAGGAAACATGGAAGAGAGAGCCTCTACCTATCAGTTTTACCTTCAGGGGCAGAATTGTAATTTTCTGCAAATACTGCAGAAATGGATTTTTTTCGTAGGATTCTAGTATTTTAGTAGGATGTATTTTATTTAGTCGTAGTTAGTTGAAACTAGTCGATGGTATACTGGTTATATTCTGACTCTAAGTTTAGAGCCCTAGTTCTTTTAGGAGTAGTATAATCTTTAGCCTATATATATGTATCTAATCTTTAAGATTAGAGCGGAGAGTTGATTGGGAGAATGGATTATTAATGAGAATTAGATTATTTGAACTGGCTGCATGTCAAGTTCTTCTTCTTCCCTTCTTCTTTCTTTCTCTTTGGCATTCGTTTCATTGTTACTGTTCCCAGATTACTGTTCAGCTTTGAACAGGTCCTTTCTCTCTCCTATTTCTTCCAAAACCTTAGCTTAGCTGGCTGTTTCTCAATATCCAAACCCTAAACCCCTTTCTCTACAATCTGAAACCCTGAAATTCCCAATTCTCCTAACCCTACCCCACCATAGCTAACCTGTAGGCAGGTTCTCAAGCTGTCCTACATCACTATTGCTCTCTCCTTTTGTTTCATTAGAGGAAGAAGAGAGGAAAGCTAAACAATCTGTCCAAAAGAATAAACTATATTTTAAAAAGACCCATCTTCCGCATTCTCTATTGCTTCTTTCTATTCCGTACCATGGATTAGATCTTGCGGGTCCAATAGAAACTCCCCAACCCCCATGGGTTCCATCCTATTTTCTTTTCTGATTTCCTTTATTAAACAAAGCTTTCCTTTCCCTTTTCCTCCCCCTACCCAAAACATGACCATCCTCCCTAGTTTTCCTACCAAATTGACTACAAATGTCATAATGCAACAAAACAAAGTGACAAGCATACTGTATGAATGCCATATTTAACTATACAAAAAAACAGTTAAAGTGAACAAGATAAAATTATACAGAATCTTACCGTTCTATTTCTTGAAATTTCAAGTAGTCCAGTGCTATCTGTAACCGGCACACCCGAGAGATTTTCAGGTCCCACCCTGAGATGGTAGTTATTCATGTTATAAATGTATTCAGAACTGATTTGTAACATAATTTCAGATGCAGAAATCCAGTGAAACTTTCACAGCATCCATCACATCAAACGGAGAACATTAACAAGTTTCAAATAGCTATTCTGTATTTTCACTTCATTTTATTTAGATGCAACATTATTTTCTATTTCCTTATTCCTTTCCTAATTTTTATGTATAACAATTTCATATATCCTATATAAAACAAATCCTTACACTTAAAAATTCCTATTTAAGGACAACAATGGAAAAGATAAATAATTCTTGGCAGTAAATTGGA
This sequence comes from Hypseocharis bilobata, assembly GCA_036898025.1. Classification (NCBI taxonomy): domain Eukaryota; kingdom Viridiplantae; phylum Streptophyta; class Magnoliopsida; order Geraniales; family Geraniaceae; genus Hypseocharis; species Hypseocharis bilobata. The sequence goes on from JAYMTT010000333.1 coordinate 3,494, forward strand.
GGAATTGTGTTGGGTTTACATAGAAATATGGTTGTTAAACACAGCTTTTGCAAGGATAGGAGGAAAATCAGATTGCTGACCTACATCCTAACCAAGACACCATTGTCATTATCCCAATAATTCTCTGTAGCAGTTTTGGTCTATTGATGCCCTTGCAAAAAGTAGTATCAGAATTTAGTTGTATAAGAGCCATGTCAGTTCTGATTATAAGATTATATGTCATACATCAATAGCAGATATATAGTCAAATTTTATCATCCAACAAACAGTCATTTGCATGACATTCCCCTTATTGTAGTGGGCACATTTTAGCAACCTAAAGATGTGTACATTTCCTATCGCACCATCAGAAATATTAGTCACCCTGGCAGAAAGACAAGGAAGAGATAATTTTACAGTCATTCAATAGATCCAGAAGAGGCATCATAATAAAGTAGTTGAAACAATATAAGAGTATGACAGATGAAGATCAGGATGAAGGAAGCAGCAAGGAATTGATTAATTAAGAAGATGCAACCAGGAATGGATATTGAATTGAAAGACCCAAAGTTACATATGTATAAGAATGATCAGCATGTAATGACTAATCTATTTCCATATTGATTTCTTTACACCTCCCCTTCTTGGTGCATTCGTTTCTCTAACTCATTGACAGAGCAGAAAGACAAGTAACTATTGAATTAAAACCATGAAAGTGGACCGAGGTTTTTATTTGTTCACGAAGTATGCTGTTACAGAGCCTCCATTACAGAAGCATCAGAGATGTCTGTGAATAGGTTTCTGCATACATAGATGTGCATAACTTTAATGACTAATGAGTAGAACAAGAACCTCGAAGCAACAGTTGCGATGTCAGGCACTTGTCAAAAGACCCATGTCCACCATGTTTGACAGTAATTTCAACACTTACAAAAAAGACAACCTTTTAAAGTTAGTAAGCAGATTCGTACAGTTCTCATCCAAAACTTCTTCCAGCATTAGTACTATATTCTTCTTTTCTTCTCTTTTCTTTTTTAATTTTATATAATTTTGATAGTCCATGTTTCAAGTATTTTTCGGCCTCATTTATGAACATTCCATCCATATTTGTGAAAAATATGGCAAATGAGAGGCCAAAGAAACTTAAACCTTTGACTCTAATGGAGATTTACCGGTGAAAATCATATTTTCCGGCAGTGGTTGACGGAGTTCTAACAGTCAAACACCAACGGAGAATAAAAAATTGATGAAAGGGGCAATTGTGACAGTTTTGGGGGGAATTTGAACCAGACTTGATGGTAGAGGAATCGGTTTCAAAAAGAGCTATAGTAGGAGGGGTTGTCATAAAAATTCCTCTTAAAGACATGCTGCCAGTCTAGATATACTAGTCTGTAGCATATTAGTTTCTAACGCACCATACTCTACTAAACAATCCCTAAGATAGAAAGTTACACTAAAATAACAATGCCAGAACGAGAGCACTATTCCAGCGCACTATCATGGAAGGCAGAAAATTACTGCTTACGTATACAATTAAATAATATTTAAGGGCAGTAATATCTTAGTTATCAGCAGAAGACTATTCTCACCATTTTCCAAACACAAGCGATCTGCCACTTCAGGACCTTCGTACAGAACAACTTTATCCAGAACTTCAGTTTTCCAGGGTGACCAATGCAACTTTGACTCTTTCATTTCTAACATGTCTCCAACTTGATCTGCAATTCCTTTGTTTGTACTTGGTTGCTGATATCCAATGGATTCAATTGGAAGAAAGTTCGATGAAGCTGCAATAGAGGGAAGAACCACCGAAAGGCCATCTCGTGTTACCAGGTAAAAACATCCCTGGAATGTGCAGCCAACTGCTTCTCCAAAATAAGCTTCTTCTCTTCCTTTTAACATTTTAAACCCAGAATTCAAGCATCTGTCATCACGAATTGCTAAGTCCGCATGCAGATCAAAGTGAACTACCTGCAAAGACATGTGATCCTTCGCATTATGCTTCTTAATGAGCTGAGTGACTCCTAGAGGAGAAAGACACATACAATCATCCACATTAAATCTTTCTGTAGGAAGAAAGATTTTCCGCGTGAGATGTGACGATGATTTAGAATCATGAATCGTCTGATCTATTATCTTTGATGCAGCAGAGAAGCCACTCAAACATGAGTCACATCGACCTGATTTTCCATGAAGATTCTGACGACCAACTTTCTGGAGCTCTGTATTTCCATTATTGTCCAAGAAGCAGAAACATTCATTTCTGATGGCTGAAATACTTGAATTATTACAACATGAATCAGAATGTACCCTTTGGTGGCCTATATCAGAAGCACCAACTTCCCAGCCAACCAATATCCCAATACCTAAATGCTGAAAGTTGGGGAGCAACTTCTTGGATGAATAATAGTTTTCTTGGATATAGTCGCTCACACAAATTACATATATCACACCATTTTCATCGACCACAGCTACGAGGGAAGTATATGCAGCAACAATCAACCGTCTAAACTTCTGTTTGCTAACAAAATCACCATACAGATTAGTTGACTTATCAGGAACTTCATCAACTTGTTTAATTTGTATATCAGCACCCAGAGACACTTTCTCTTGCTCCAGCACAACTGGTTGAGGATTAAGTCGACAAGTCTGTAAAATATCTAGATGTGAAACATACTCACCAGTCATTACAGCATAAAAGTAGATTAAACCAGAAGCATTAAGACAAACAAGATGATCATCAGAAAAGCGAAAGTCTACCCACTCAGAAACTTGGCCCATATTTAGATTTCCCTCGAGCTTTACCGAGGAAACCCACTGTATTCCCCAACTGTCTAATCTAGCAACTAGTAGTAGATTTTTGCTTCTGCTTCTCTCACTTTTATCACTACCACTGAAAGATAAAGGATCCAATGATGTTAAATCAAATCCGATTAACTGATGTGAATTGCTGGAGAACACTCTAGAGCATTTCCATAAACTATCCATCTCAACACCAAAAAACTTAGATAATGCTTCAGATTTAAACTTTAAGCTAGATGGACTTGGATTTAAATCCCTAGAAGTATCATTCACAGGATCCAATATTGTTTCTGCTACTCTCTCTTTCTTATTTGATGAGGCGTCAGGAGAAAGGATTCCCAAAAGTGGTAAGTTACTGTCAAAAATGTTAAACGAAACAACCCTTGCAGAGTTAGGAAATGATGACTTCTCAGGGAACTTGGTCCATATGTCACCATCAGATGTAATCGTTTCAGCTTCAGTAAAATACGATCGTAACCATATCTTAGAAGTAATGCTTCTTGACAGCTGACTATTACCAGCTTCTTCAGAAGTATTATAGGGACTTTCTCCCGTCCCATTGGCCTTGTTCACATCAATGCTGTTCCTGGAGGCTTCAAAACATGAGCTGGAAGGCTCTTGTAAGTTTTGAGCTGATGTACTAGAAGGTCCCCACTCCACCCACCTCCCCTGCCCTAACTCACCTTTTAATGTGTCTTTGGTCATTTCACTGGAGATATCAGGCCGACAAAAAGCATGCACTGTCACCCCATGGTTGCCAGAAACAAATAGAAGATCTTGAAATGTAGCATCCTTATGATGATTATATGTATCACCGCATAAGCCCCAAGCCAATGAATTTACATCGCAAACATAAAGGTAACCACCAGAGCTTGAATTATGACTACCAGGACAAAAATCGTCATCAAAATCCATTGCTGATCCCGAAGTGCATGGGATATTGTCCATTGAACCTGACCTACTATCTGGTATCTGCACTTCCCGGCAGATAGACAATGAACCAGCATTCTGAAGACATTGACCATAAAAACCTTCACAGTGACTATTACTTTTGGAGTCTCCTGTGACCAATAAGGATCATATGTTGGCAACCAGACAAACTAAAACAAAGCCACTAAAGAGGCAAATGAGGTAAGAAAATTTCACCTGTAACCAGAGGAAGCAGTAAAGCTTCACAATGATATGAAAGCAGTAATAATATCTGCCTCGTAGGAGAGATAAAAGCTTCACGGAATTCTGAAAGGTTGAGTTGGAGTGGAGAGGGAGCCCATTTTTGCAACTGGAGTAGAGTAGGACCCTCTCCGCCAGAAGGATAATCCATACTGAACCTATGAGATTATGAGAGAAGCAAAATAGGAATATAAGAAAGAGCACCAATGGGAGAAAAAAAAAACAACTAACTTTAAGCAATTGGCAAACACGCTAAAGTATAAACAAGCCATTAAACAAAATTAGGAATATCCTAAACAAAAACAAAATTAATCAAAAATAAACACCTAAGAACCGAATCCCTCACATGTACAGTACAGTAATTAAGAGAAATTTAACACTGCCAGCAACTTTCTTGATAAAAACACTAAACTACAAAAGGCAACAACCAATGAACAATATGAAGTAAGCACCAAAAAGGAAAGAAAAGCCAGCAATTACAAATTAATCTACCATAAAAGACAGTCCTACAACTTAACATATATGTAACTTTTTATGTAAGAACTCGTAGATTGCAAACCATCCAACATTACAAACCCTCGCAATGTAAATGAAAAACTTTATTCAGCTCAGACTTCTAATAACCTAGGGTTACAAAAAGCATATCAAATCTTGCAACTATATATCACAGCAAACCCACATAGTTGCAAAGAAATAGGACCCAGTTTTACTGTATAATTTCAACTCTGATTGGTTGATTACACACCCATTATTTTACTTCACTAAAACTAAATCCCTATAAGCATAAAAAAAATTTCCATGCTAAGCTAAGATCTCAATTTTCTTAGTAACTAACACCACTAATTGTAGGAACTAAAATTTATTTTCCATGCCAGGCAACCAAACAGAGACTACACTGATACATATCATTTTTCAGCCTCAAACAATGAAGAGAGATGAGTATCACAAACAAACTAAGTAACCAACCCAAGGGGAAAAAGAAAAAAGCAGTAGCAACAAGAGTAGTTGTTGTTGATAGGTGACAGAACAACTGATAGAGCAATCAATTGATTCAATTTTGAGTTACATAACTGAAAATCAATATACTTGAGACCATAAATGAAAAATACAAATTGATGTAGGCTACATCCGATCCAAATGCAAGCAAACCAAAATCCAGAAACACAAAATTGATCAAGCCACTGATAAAGCCATTCAAAACCCTAAGTAATCAAGTTACAGAATCCGATTGAGATGAGATGAGAGTTCGAGAAAGAACCTGAAACGCGAAGAAAATGTTCAGTGGATAGAAACCATAAACACCATCCTTCCCTGGAACGGAAGGAATCTCTCGTTCCGTTTTTCCTATATACAGACAGAGCGCTCTCTCAGTCGGCTTCCACGCTTTCTGTAGCAGGGGATTTCCGGTACCGGCAAACCGAGTGAGCGAATTCACGATCGAGGACAGGTGGTGTGGGATTGGAACTTGGAAGGAAGGAACCTTTGTTGCTGTTGGGTTAACGAACGAGAGCGTGAGCATGGGCTTTATGGTCAATTCAGAATATATCTACCATGTGTCTGACAGCGCCCAGGACTGACTCTTTGCCATTGACGGACAAAAATCTTAACCAAATTATATTTGTATTTAAATAGTCCTACTTATTTTTTAATTATTCATGGGATTAAGTTTCGTTTTAGTTTTTGAACTTTCAAAATCTCATTAATTTAGTCTATGAACTAATTTTTGTGCAACTTGATTTCTGAACTTTTCAAAAATGAACCAATTTAGTCATTGACGTGCATAAAAGTTTCAAAAAATCAGGAATCAAATTAACTTCTTTTTGAAAAGTTCAAAGATTAAATTGGCACAAAACTTAATTGAGGACTAAATCAGTGAGATTTTAAAAACTTATGGATCAAATTGAACAAGAATTAATTCAGAGGCTAAATCAGATAAATTTTTGAAAGTTTAATGACTATTTTGAAACCTCTTCCTTGTTCTTTTCTTGCTGGCCTTCGAAACAGTGAAACTCACCGTTTCCCACACCGGTCGCTTCGACAAGCAAAGGCAGAAACTTTGGTCTTGGGGACGACTCTCTCTTGATTCTTGACGCCTCACGTCTGGAATCTCAGCCTCACACACCTCGTGATTCGGTTTCAGTCTCCATTGAAATTGTTCATCTTTTTATGGGCTATAATTTCTTATGCACAAGCTCTCTGTAACAAAAATGGTGTCTTCTCAAAACCCAGTTGAGCCAAGCCTTCTTTTCCAGAGATTTTAGTGTCTTGCAACTCGTTGGTGTTAGTTTCCATGTGGGTTTCTGTGATAATGGAGTTGGGGCTTGTGGGGTTGCTGAGAGCGGCTTGGATTGCTGGGACATTGCCTATAATCATAGTTTCACTGCCCTGTTCTAGGCTCAGTTCAATGCGTGAAGCTTTGCTGGGTTTTGCTAAGAGAGGGAAGATCATGCAATCTTCTTCACATGTGAGTGATGAACTCTTTGATTTTACTGTAATTTTGCTATTATTGAGTTTTTTTTTTCTGTGATGGGTTTTGAGGAATTTAGCTAAAATGAACTCATTTAGGTGTGAAAGAGACATTTGTGCTACCTATTCAAATGAAAAGTCTAATTTTTAATTTTTTGGTAATCAAAGTGGGGTTTTGTTGAGTTTTGAGATAGTTGATGTGATTAAGTATTGAGTAGGTAATTGGAAGCTGAATTTTTATCTAGCTTAACATTGCAATTGAGTGCTCAGTTATGCGAATATGGTGCATGGTACATACTTATTATGCATTAGAATCTGTTTCCTCGTCATAATATTAATCTATGTTACAGTCATTTTTGAAATTTTTTCTTTTTGCTTAAAAGAAAAGGGGTTTAGTTGAACTGACTTGCAGCCAAAAGGGTCCTGATGATGCCATAGTAGGAGATTCAGGTGCTTGGTCCAAAGGGGATAGTAAGATATATTGGTGTTTCCTCTACGGTTCCTTTTCGAAGAATTTTTCTTACTGAGTTCTCAACTAACGATTTTCAGAAATTACTTTGTATTTGATCTGAGGGATCTCAAGTCTATGAGTTTAGGCATAATATATGAATTCACACTGATGCACTTGAACCATTGACGTATTCTAGGACTTTAGGAGAGAACAAACTTCGCAGGCATTTTAATGTGGCTGCATATATGACTTTCGGCTAATGAAAGTTATGAAACCGCATTTAGATGATGGATGGGTACACTATGGAATGGAAGCATGTATATTTGCTAATTGATGCCATATTTGGGTTTGGATATGAAAAGTATGTGTTTCTTGTGTATTATTTGAAGATCCACAGATATCTTCTACATAAAACAGTAAGATAGCACCTTTTGTTGCCAAAGAGAGCAATTGATTGAGGATTTCTGCTTCCTGATTCGTTGTAAGGTTAAATGGTTTGTATCTCAACTATATATGTGCTTTAACCCACACACAGAATCATATATTGGGATGAGCTAGTCGATTATGCGGCCATGGCTGTATGAAACTATTATTTGGGCAAGAGTTTCTATTTTTCATTATATTTTCATTATTGTTTAAGAGGGGTTTGTAGCAATAGTAATGGTTCAGGTCCAGGTTATATGTTGGTATTAACTTGAATATGCAACACTAAAGAACACGCACTTGCAATTCACATCAGATTATATAAACTAACCATTTGCCTTTAGAAAAATTCTGGTTAGATCTGTCCGTACCAAAATGTGAGATGACATTTAGATTATTTTACTTAGCTTAAATATAAGTTTATTTTTGTATTTAGTATTCCCAAGCATGCTGGGGTATATACTTAATTGCTTTCTGAGGCATTCTTTTATCATTTTTGAAAGCTTTTGCAACTTGTAGCATTGAAGATTTTCCTCCTTTTTGTATATTATTCCTTTCTAAGATTCTTGTTTATTAAATTAAGTTTTCTGATTCCTTCACACTGAAGTAACTTATTCTTTGGCTGAACTGTAGAAATTCACGATTCCTCAACGATTCTTCTCTCATTTCTATGTGGTGGCTGTGGTGTGGACAACTCTGTTGCTTTTCTCCATGTGGATATATGCATATAGAACAGCTCCACCAGTTTCTGAGCCGTTGCTTTACTCTTCCATTGCTAGCTACTTGACAGGAGGTTCACATATCTCATTGCATAAATCTTTGGAGAGACACAGGATATGGCGTTCTGTTTTTCTGCTCTTGTTGATGGAAATTCAAGTCATTAGACGCCTTATTGAGACAATATATGTTTTTAATTATAGTCCTTCGGCTAGGATGCACATTTTTGGCTATCTGACTGGCTTGTTGTGAGTTCCTTGAAGATCCCTTTAAGATTATTTTCCTCTTTGCAATTATATTATAAGACGTGTATTTAATATTTGTTTTTATAAAATGCTGTCTAACTCATAAATTCAAAGCATTTTCAGATTATGTCCTGATGTATTTTCATATCCGCTTATCTTAGAAGTTTATTAATTCCTTTTGTTGTTCTTCCGAGGTTAGTTTCTATACAGCAGCTCCACTGTCACTTTGCTGCACTTGTGCCCCAGAGGTCTTGAAGTTTGTAGCAGATCAAGTGGCTGAGTTCATTGTTAAAGGCAAAAGTCGAATGCCAGCTACTGAGTTTGACTTATGGGAATATGTGAATCCTCTTTTGAAGCTTGGATGGTGGGCATGGATTGGTGCAGCTATATTTCTTTGGGGTTGGATTCATCAGCGCCGTTGTCATGTAATTCTTGTAAGTGTACTACTTTATGGTTAAAGTCCAGTTTATGATTAAATGAAGTCATTCTTGAGTCCTGGGGAAGCAAGGTTCAGTTGTTTTTTGACATCTAGTTTCATTATCATTGTTGGCTTGTCGAACACTGAAAGACCAGGGATAACTATACCAGGAATAACTATAATGCAACTTTTTAAAGAATGGGGTTCCATAAAGTTGGTCAAAATGAATAAATGGACATAAAAGAACGACAATAATTTTAAATTGCTCATTTTAGAAGTGAACCCTCCAAAGCAAGTTTAGCTGTACAAATTTTTTGACATGAACAGACAAAGGGACAGATTTAGGAGGTGTCACCAGGGGGAAGTGAAGTTCTCCAATATTAAAATATTATAGTGTTCCTAAAGTTACATATCTTGTATCGTCTGCTTTTGACAAGCTGTTATTCGACTATCATAGCATCCAATTCAGATGATGCAAGTTCAAATTTGTGTCATGGCAGCTTTTACTCGCTTTTGAGTCTTTCACTTTATCACTCTGAGGGTACACAGGAAAAAGGGCTAAGCGCCATATAGGTCAATTATGTATATTGGCACAACATAAATATATGCTGTATTTTTTTAGCATGAATGAATATTGAGGCTTGGATGTCCTAAATAAACCAAATGAATCTCTGCATTCTATTTTTCTTGCATTATTTTGGCAAAAAACCTGAAACCTCTAGATAAATCCAGTGCAAAATGATATTAGATAAAATGATTAATGTCATTTCATGAACTCCTAAACCACTAATCATGAATTTATTGAAATGAAAATTAACGCGTATTGCATGCTAATAGAAAGCAGGAATGTGGTAAATGCCAATAGTCAACAAAATGGAATGTATAATTTACATGGGTTGCTACTTGTGTTCACCTTTATGATTATTACATATATTTGGAGAAAATGAAGGCTCAGTAGAATCTTCTTTTCTTTAACTATCCTTTAATCCTTTTGTTGGCTGACACCTTCAATTCTTTCAGGGCTCACTACGAGAAAATGGAGAACAAAGTGACAAATATGTAATTCCTCATGGTGATTGGTTTGAAATTGTCTCATCTCCTCACTATCTGGCAGAGATTGTAATCTCTCTCTCTCTCTCTCACACACACACGCGCACACACACACACACAGTCACATATCAAGAAGGGGCCATGGACAATATGAATAAAAATTTGTCAGCTTTAGCTAATAAGAGTTGGATTTTATCTAGATGCCTCACAATAACAATTACCGGGTGTTGCAGATCCATACCTGAGCTCATCTTTATTTGAGAAAAAAACCTGGAGGCTTTTCAGATTTGTTCTCTATTGATTCATCTGCTGTTTTTGTTTTGTGGTTGGAATACAGGTTGTTTGGAAAAGGTTGATCCGCAACGAGTTGTAGGGTCATTGATAGAGAGATGCCACCACATACTTGTACAGGGACAGGCTTTACCTTTGCCGCTTATTTCAGATTTCTTGACTGCCTTTCCAGATTACAGTTTGTTCTTCCAGCAGTCAAGGTAACAATCATCATGCTGGATATCAGGGTGCGTGTGGGAGAAATGAAATTTTGTAACTTAAATTATTTATTGGAATCATTTTTTTTCGAAGCTGTTTTATGTGGCTTGGATTGGAAGTGTTTCTCACGTTTTTGATTTAGACATTATTACGAGACATTCCAGTGTTGATAGATGTTAACAAATATAAGATCATAATAATTAATAGGATTAAGTGGTTGAAAAGTGGTTGAATTTTTTTAAATGTGACAAATAAGTGGTTGAATTTATGATTTTTCTTTCAATGTGGTGGCTATTGTCCAAATTGGTCAATTTCGGCCGTTAACCCCGTCAGCGTGGCGTTGACCACGCTGATTTAAGTTGACTTTCCTGATGTGAATTACATTTTTTTTCT
>JAYMTT010000334.1:0-14096 GCA_036898025.1 Hypseocharis bilobata
AAACTTATGCTCTGGCCAATCCGCCGATGTCTGGATTTGTCGTTGATTTGGGAAAAGGGTTTAGCTCAGGTGCTAGAAAGTAAGTTCAATTTTTATTTATTTATTCAAATTCAAAACTTTGATTGATATGTAAATGCTCCTGTGATCAATAGATTGTTAACAAATCCATGAACCTTGATAGACAAGAAGATCATGTATTCATTTTTGTTGAATTTCGTTGTGTTTATTTTTTATTTTTATAGTTTTGAAGTCACGATTCTCAGTACACTTCCAATTATATTTGTGTTATTTGGGTTGATCTAGGGTTAGGTTCTGAGTGTTTCTGTTGCCATATTTTTTATGATCTTTGCATAAGAATCGGTGCCCAACGAATTTGAATTTGAGGCACTATGAAGAATAATAACTGTGTATGAGGAATTTGTGTGAGGACTGAGAAGTGTAGAGTTAAAGAATGGAACATAGAGCCTACGTGATTTTGTGGTACCGAGATCAGCAGTTCAGACCATTATGCTGCAAGCTATGATTTCTCATGTTAACCAAATGTTAGAAGGTCCAGAATTTTCGTAAATGTTTGGGCAAGCTCCATAGCTATCGGCATATTGCCCTGATAATCATCAACCTTGTTTGTTGGCAATAAGTAGTACTGTAATTCCCATCTCAAAACGAGTAATCTTTTCCTTTGTTTCTTCCATTTCATTGCTTGAATGTGGTAAAATATAATAAAAAACTGTTGATCCCTCCTCTTGCCAATTGAAAAAAAAGAGAAGAGTTTTTTTATGATGTTAATTCAAATTAGTATGTTTTTACGTCATTTGGTTCGATTTGTTATTTATTCCTAATGAGTAATCTTTTTTATTTTAATTAGTCGTCAGCATACAAGACAAACATCCACAATGAGAAAAGATATGAGGAATGTGTCAGATGGAGATTTTTCAAACGGAGCACTTCCTAGCCTGGATTGTAGTTATAGGGTACTTGGAAATGTTTGTGATACGTATTCCTTCTCAGGCCATCGTTACAGCTTCCAGCATGGTTATAGATGCATAGGCGAATCGACAAATAAGGTGCATTGAATCTTAAATTAACTTTTTCCTTTGCTTCTTTATATGTTTCTTTAAAATTTTGTTTTAATAAGACTCTTATCTATTTATCTGCTTCTAATTTCAGTATCTTTGTTTAGTTCTTCCTTAATGAATACGATACTTTAGAAAGCTCACTTCGAGCCAAATTTGTACTTTCTCCCCTATGAGCTCTAAAATATATAGTTATTTTAACAATTTAAAGTATTCATACCTCTATTTCCTTTATGCATTTATATATGAGAAGTTCTAGTTGTTTTCTACTTTGATACAGGCTAAGTAACATCATAGTTTTCATAATGCTGCAGATCTTAACGAATATTCCAGGATATGTAAAGATTGTGGAAGTTGGTCCAAGGGATGGATTGCAAAATGAGAAGAGCATTGTGCCCACTGCTGTAAAGGTTCAGTTGATTAAAATGCTTGTTTCTTCCGGATTGCCTGTTGTTGAGGCCACAAGTTTTGTCTCACCAAAATGGGTACCACAGGTAAGCAAGGCTTGGTTGATTGATTTTGGATATTATTTCTTTCTTGTTCTGTCTGTACATATTGGTTGGCCTTATGACTTTAAGTACTCTTCCAAGAGTCAGTTTTCTCGTATTTTCCCACTTTTCGATATGCATATTTTCTCTTTGAATTTTTGCTGCTTAATTACAGACAAATTCTCTGAGCATTTTAAACATGTTTTCTGAGCATTTGCGTATGGCATGTGTTTTAGATATTTCATGAAGTCTATTTATCTTTTTTATTTTACATATTTTCTCGTTGAATTGATTCTGCTTATTTCTAGACAAATTCTCCAAGCATTTTAACATTTTTCTAAGCATCTGACTATGCCATCTGTTTTAGATATTTCTTGAAGTCTATTATTTTTACTGCGTTCTCTGTGTGTGTGTGTGTGTGGGGGTGTGACACACAAAGTCCACTTACGCGTTCCAAGTAGTGGTAATTTATGCAATTTGAGAAAGTAGTCACGCACTTTTTGAGTTGACTTTTCATGATAAGGTTACTCCTATCTGTTATTTTCCCGTAATTGGTAGTAGAAGAAAAAGAGGTCCCTAATTGAAAGAAACAGGATAAAAATGGTCATCAAAAGCCAACAAAACTCGGTTAAGGTTGAGATGATTGTTTAATTTTTCAAAATTCATTGGTCCCTTCTATCCTTTATGGTTTTCATGAAATATAATATGATCGAATTACAGCTTGCAGATGCAAAGGACATAATGGAAGCAATTCGTAATGTTGAAGGTGCTAGACTTCCTGTATTGACTCCTAACCTTAAAGTAAGTATCCATATTAATGTAAAATATAAAGTGATTATACCTTGCATGAAGGGAACTGTTGATTTTTTTCTCCTTACTTCTTTCTTATAGGGCTTTGAAGCGGCTGTTGCAGCTGGAGCAAAGGAAGTTGCTGTCTTTGCCTCAGCTTCCGAGTCTTTTTCGAAGTCTAACATCAATTGTAGTATCGAAGATAGTCTATCTCGTTATCGTGATGTTGCTCTTGCTGCAAAAAGGCTCTCGCTTCCTGTTCGTGGGTATGCCTTTCCTTTAACACCTATTGAATTTTCTAATCATGTAAAAGCACTTGAAACCTGACAAAATAATCTCAACATTCCAGTTAGCTTTTTCAGCATTCTACTTTTAATCTACTGTCTAGTGAGTAATAGGCTTGTACTACAAGAGGTATTTTGATGAGGAACACAAATGACATCAAAGAGGAGGATGGATTTCCTGTAGCGTGTTAAGTTAGTGCCACTATCCATTTGGTTGACCAGATGGCATGTTCCGGCTTTCAGAAAGTTGAACCTAGAATTCTGGGGTGTTAAGTACCACTTGAGTGCTGCTTATTTTGTTTTATTTATTCCTTTTAAGTTACATTGACTTTCTAAATTCAGAATTTAAACCTAAACAAGATTTTACTCTTCTACATTTTCTGAAAACAGGAAGCAGTAGTTCTCCTTCTATTGGTTTGGAGTTAGCACCAATTTGGAAATGATATCACTTATGGAGCTTCTGAAATGAAACTGGGAAAATGTCTTCTCTTCAGTTGAGGAGGAAATGGCTTATTTTATTTCATATAGAATATCTAGATGAACCTTAAGACTATGAAGTTAATACTGAGCAACACTTGCAAGTAGCAAAGCTCATCATGCTCGTAACAGCATGTCAATCCTGCAGCTTCTCATTGATAAACACCCAAATTTTACTCAACTGACTGGCAAGGGTAGCTTGACTTGTGGTCTGTAGATACCATAGACCAAAATAGATACGCTACGAAACATAGTATTCTGATTGAAACCTGACAGTAAAAAAGGGAATTAACCGTCGCATTATGCTTGGCAGACCCTCTCCAAGTTACCTATGGAAGAGCTTTTAATTTTTTCATGTAAGATCCCAATTGTTCATTTGGTTGTGGTTAAGAGCTTCTTTGTCCTGATTGTATTTGACTGCAGAACAAGAAATATAAGCCCATGGTGTAGGAATAACTCTCGCTCATATCATTTCCCACTGTTGAGATTGCATGGGGACTAACTTTGATTTTCAGAATTCCTTTTTATCAAGATAGACATTTGCTCCCTGATTTTCCTTGTTATTGTGGCTCTAAAGGAAGTTACTTTAAGATAGTTGATTTCTTAGGCTATAGAACTTATTAAAAGAAGTATTACAACGTTTTATTTTTCTAATATGACAACATTAAGTACTTAATTTTGTTAGATACATATCATGCGTTGTGGGGTGTCCGGTAGAAGGAATGGTACCTCCATCAAAAGTAGCATATGTGGCTAAAGAGCTTTATGATATGGGTTGCTCTGAAATTTCCCTGGGAGATACAATTGGTGTTGGTACTCCTGGTAATGTCTAAAGCTTTTGATTGGTTTTCTTGTGTAATAATTATCCTTTCTGTTGCTCATTCTGGTTTAACTTACTTTATTTCTGCTTTATTTTTTTTGCTTTGTCATAGGTACTGTCATTCTGATGCTTGAAGCTGTAATTAGCGTTATCCCTGTTGATAAGATTGCTGTGCATTTTCATGACACCTATGGACAAGCTCTGTCAAATATTTTTGCATCACTGCAAGTAAGATACTTTGACATCATAATTTCTTCATGACAAACTGTTTGCGGAAGATCCTAGTCATGTTCCATGGACACTTTTTTTTTTTTTTGTTCTCCCAATTAGCTGTCTTTTCTTCCTGTTTGCATGCTATTGTCGTTGTGGGTTGTCTTGTTTTCTTTAGACTGGGATTCTTTAAGTGCTAAAAAGGGCCTTCTCCAAATACCTTCGCCCTACAGACTCTCTCTCTCTCTCTCTCTTAAATTCTTTTAGAACACGTGTTGAGATTTTGTCAATTTTCATTAACAGATGGGGATCAGCACATTGGATTCATCAGTCTCTGGTCTGGGAGGCTGCCCATATGCCAAGGGTGCTTCTGGAAATGTTGCTACAGAAGATGTTATTTACATGCTCAATGGACTTGGAATAAAGACTAATGTGGATCTTGAAAAGGTCTTGTTGGCTGGGGATTTTATTTGCAAGCATTTGGGAAGGCCGTCAGATTCTAAAGTTGCAATTGCCCTCAGTAGAAAAACAGCTCATGCTTCTAAACTATAAGGTACAAAAGCCAAGTTGCCTTACATCTGAAAATGCTGTTACTATGTCTCTCTCTCTCTCTCTCTCTCTCTCTCTCTCGCTTTCTGCGGGCATGTTTCAGTGTGCTTGTCTGCCCTAATTCCTGGGATTGTTTTGAGCTCACCGTGTACATGAACTTAAATCGAGTTTAGCAATTTTTTCTCATTACTTCCCCAGTGCATACAATACACATTTTATGAAATAAAACCATCATCCCTTGTAATTGCATTCTATTTCATGATGTTTGATTTAGTAAAATCTTATTTCACCTTTCAGTTTACAATTGCATTCATATTGGGTACTCTTAAGCCACATATGACAGGCAAGTTTTATATCAGTTCTGATATTTTTTCCTTTCCCCTCCCGAGTTTGAAGACATAATTAGCATATGCTAGTTATAAACACAATGGAAAACCTAATTTCTTAAACACATTAATGCAGCGGACTAGTGTGTACTTATTTTCTCTGGTCCTTCCTGGAAAACATGTGCGCCATACACAGTGCATAGGAATTTGAAGTGGCAGCTTGAAAATTGAAGAAGGTGAATTGTACATGCATATCTAAGCAGTGGCATTGTCATCATATTGGTACATCGCATGTGGTTTACAGTGAGCAACAGGGTATTGTTAAAGCTTCTTACTTGGTGAACCTATGGTGAAGGAAGAAAATTAAAAGCTCATAGATTTTTACCTCCTCTTTTCAAAATATTCTAGTTCTGCAAAAGTACCAGAAATCATTTATTTTCACGTCACCTCACATCTTTGAGATGCCCTGATTTAGTGAAACTGGTTTTATCTTAATACCATATAATATAAGGTGATGATGGATTTGTACCTTAAAATCACACATTTTATAAAAATATTAAAGGATTCAATAATTCTGAGATCAATTCACCTTGTTAAATTTACAAATAATTGAAGGGAAATGATTCAAAAGATGTTCCCCAAATATGTCTTTATCTGCAAAATGAGGAGGTGATGTAAGAAAAATGATTTGGTAGAAATGGAGTTTGTCACTTGGGAGACTAAGTTGAATGATTGATGAGTTCAGGTAAGCTGCAGTCAGAGTGAAGTTGAGAGGTGATTTACTATTTCTTTTTTTGGCACCTCTGTTTACCATATTATTTCGGTTGTTTACTTAGTTTATGGTCTTGCTGGGTTCCTATCTATCTATCGACTGTTAATTCAAGGTTTGGTTTAATCGTTGAGGTTTAATCCGTATAAATCAGATTCTTATTTTCCAACATAAAGAGACAGTCTAGTTTATTCGCCCAGAAAGGGGAATTGTTGGAACAATCCCATGCCATGCCTCCCAAAGAAAAGAAAAAGAAAAAGCACAGAATTGTGACAAAAACATCATTAGTATAAAATAGTGGCAAATGTGCAACCTACCTATGTACATATGTTTCTTGGTCTCCAAATCATTGGTAAGTTGATTTTTTATCCAGTGGAATGACTGTTGTGACAATGTATATATGATCATGGTTTTTTTTTTTACCCCCTAGTAGCAGACCAGTAAATCCTCTGTATCATTTTAATGTTGCAAATGGTTCTTCTTCTTCTTCTTCTTCTTCTTCTAGGGACATGGGTATTTGAATACTTAATCCCCAAATCTTCTCTTGTTTGTCTATAGAGTTTGAGACATGGTGTTTCTAAAATAGTACTTTGCTTCTAAGAAAATTGGTACTGGTACAATTTGAATTAAATGGCAATACCCAGGTGAGGTGGCCATAAAGATCCTTCATATATAAACAACACAGACATCAATGAAACTACAAAATAATATGCAGTGTTGGTTGTTGGTTTGAGAATGGTAGTTGGACAATGGACTTGAAAAACTTGGGGGCACTTAATACCCATCTTTAATTGCTCTGAATACTTGTCTGTCCTAGGGTTTTTCTCCTCAAGGCTTTTCAACATTTTTTATGGGTCAAAATTCATAATCTTTGTAAGGAAAATTATTGAACTTGACAGTAATTATTATATTTTTTTCCTGTGAAAAGATTGAGAATTGATTTTGAATTGCAGTACTGTTATTTGGTAGCCTTCTGGGTCTTATTAATGAAGGCCAGAGCCTGAGACTGAGACTGAGACTGAGAGCCCTCCCTCTCCTTAGCTTGGGGAAGTGTGTCTTCAAAAACATGCAGTCGTTTTAGGCTTTTTAGCCCAATTAAATTTGTAAAATAAAAAAAACACAAAGTAATTGGGGATTAATCGAAATGCATGGAACTCATAATTAATCACAATTGAACCCAACAAAAGTTCCATTAGGGTTTCCTTAAATTGCCAACATGGGTTTCATAAGTAGAATGCTACTAGTAGTAATCTAGTATTAAATTCAACATTTTGTTCCCTTGTTACACTCTAGTATTCCTGGTTATGAGGCACTTTTTCTAGTATTCTCTTTGACAATTTTTACAACTCTCACTTTTCTAGGTTAGCTACCCTTAAAACTCTGTCTGCACACAAAACATGTATTACCAACCCCCATATATTTGATTAGTACATAAACACTTTGTCCCTGACTACCATAAAGTTTTAATTTCATATCTCAAAAATTATATTATGATCCGTAATTCACAAATTCTTTTTTTCGTGAGTTTAAACTTAAGACTTTTCATAACTTATCTACTATAATGAATCAGTGGTCCTATTGGAACTCTGAAAATCCAAGTTCCATACCTGATATTAAATTGAAGTAAAACAAAAACAAAATGCCATATATAAATGCCGTGCAGACGAAGGATCCATTTCCCTTTTACATTGGGTATGTATCTTACCAATAATACACAAAATGTACCATCCTTTTCGGTTCACGTTTTGAAAGAAAAAATAAATAAAATGTTCACCTTTTTTGCCTTTTTATCGTTCTTAGGTCTTAACCCAATTGCATCTTTTATTCTTTCCTCATCTTCTTTTTGGGTTTCAATTGAAACATATTTCACAACTTTGGTACAAACCCATAATTTTCATTTTTGTTTGCTATAGATATAGAAATTAGAAAGTGACAGCAATACCACCATTTTGATCTTTTCAAGGAATTGGGGTCCTACAAAAGATATATGAAAAATAGCAACATTTGTTTGTGTGTGATTCTTTCTTTTCAGGAAAATGACATTACAGTTTGTGGGGTGATCCCTTGCAACCTTGAGAGTTGCATGTTTTCTGTTGCTCTGAGAGTTGCATTTTTGGTCTTGTATGAGCTGCATGAAAACCTCATCGCCGGTTCATGAACACAAGAAATTTTTATTAAGGAACGCAGGAATTAGGATATGAATGGTAAGTTTTATCAACAGTTCATGAATTTTTTTTAACAGAAAATTTGAGATAAGATTTGATTAAATATTGGTACTAGTACTTAATAATGAGTTTATAATATGGACAAGCTCTTGTCATGTCAACTCATGAATTTTGTCACTATATTTGGCTAGCCATGTATACCTTATTACATTTTCTGTGAAGCATAATTGCATATCTTGAAAATATACATACATATATATATATATTGTTATTTAGAAAAAGAATGTGCTACTTTACTATTGCCAGGAGCCTCTTGAAAACTTGAAAGAAACCTATCTGTATTAGTTTTATGTAAATATAGACTAATCAAGAGAAAATCAAGAACAAGTTTACTGTGGGACCAGTCTTGTAATCATTCAAGACAGAAAAAATTAAGATGGTGCTAAATCAAAATCACTCTAGTTACTTTCTGATTAGAAAAATAAAAAAAATAAAAAATAAAAAAAGATTCTGACAAAAATTTTGGCAAAAAAATTTAAAAATCTGCAGCTAGCTGCTAAATGGCTGAAAGGTCGTTCTTAATTTCTTATCAGTCATCACACTGATTTCCAGCAAGAAGAGAGTTTACTATTCTGGTTCTTGTCGCCAAATAGTGCAAGGATCAATAAAAATAAAAAAATAGCCATTTAGTGCATGTCTCAAATAATTGTAGATCTCATAAATGTTTGTACTATGAATTACTAATATTCATGTTCCCATCTGAAGAAAAATGATATATTATCACATTCACACATTAACACATACATACATGTACCTATATACATGCAACATATATTGAATACGTATACATATATACATATATAATATATCTATAGCTGTATAGTGACATTTTTTTGTGAGTACTAAATTTGGAAAACACAAGGACTTCAAATGCGAATAGAGAGAAAAATGCTCAACAGCTCCACTTTTGATTGAAGAATATGAGCTACTAACTTTGCTATACTGCAAATGAAGAATGACACCACTAAACCAACCAACCAAACCAACCAACCAACCAGCAAGAGCAAAAGCAGAGAGAGAGAGAGAGAGAGAGCCAGAGTTTTCATAACACCAACAACCCCATTAATGACATTTATAATAATAACCTTCATATGATATATAATCAATCATCTGCAAAATATATTTTCTTTTTACTGCATATATATATATATATATAATCTTCCTTTTTAACAAATTAATAGGTAGTATGTTTTTTTCTCACAAAAATCTCGAAACTAAACTCCCATATACATCTGTAACATTACTTGGAACAACAAAGATGAATATATGAAAAAGAAAAAGAGAGAGAAAATTTCATAGCTTGAAATATATGGAATAATGAAGCTTATATTGGCTTTTCTTCTCTGCTAAATTAATGACTTATCTATTGTGTAGAGGATTTGGACCTGTGTAGACTCTTCTCTTGTCAGCACCAAAAATTTCATCACCATCTTTGTAATCTGGGTTCCCTCTGAACCCACCACGAGATGATGATTTAACAGGAGTAGTGCTTGGCTTCGAGCCTTGATGGCCAGCTCTGAATCTGCTCATGAATCTTCCATACACATGATCTGCATAACACGGTGTGGTCTCCGACTGTAACAGGATCATCAGCAGAATTAGAAGAGCCAAGCAAGCCACCTCTCTTCTCATGAGCCCCATTTTCTGTAATTTCTTGGTGAGAAGAACCCAGTTCATGGCATATGGGATGCTTTTTCAAGAACTGAAGATATAGTGAGATGAGTGAGAGGAAAGAGGATTATTTTATATCTCAAGAAAAGAAACTTTTTTGGGTTTTGAAGTAGTGAAGAAAGAAGGTATGGTACTACTAGTCAATGTGATTGTGTGTGTGTGTGTGTGTGTGTGTGTGTGAGTCAATATGCATAGAACTTGCTGCTGCTTCCTTGGTTTGATGGTTTCTACTAATAATGCATATGATATGCAGACTGCTCTCACTACTGATTTCAGAGCCTTATTTTTGTTGGCCAAATTGAAGAGAGAGAGAGAGAGAGAGAGAGAGGTATTCAGTACTTCAATTTCCTAACCTGAAAGCTCCTCTTCTCAGTCTTTATCGATCTTGGGTCAGGTGAGATTATAATTAATATATTTCTTATTTTTTTTTTCAAATTTTGTTTTGTTAGAAGAAGTTTGTCTACTTGTATAGTATGTGTTCTATGCAAGAATGTTTTTGCATATATGTTTCATATTTAATTTATACATGGTTATAGTTGTATAATACTTTAGCCTACCTATTCTGCCAGATAGGTATTCACAAGAAGGGAAAAGTATTACATTTTGGATACAAGGTGTTTCCTAAAAAAATTAAGAAAAAAAAAAGAAGAAAATTAAAAAAAGAAGAAGAAGGATTAGACTTTATACCAGAAATGTATTTTTGTTTCTAATTCTACTAATAGTTATAGTGAATTTGTATTTTCTTGTTGTTTCCTTGATCTATTCTCTGGTGCAAATGTCAAGCAAGCCACAGTAACAAGGCTTTGACTAATTGCATACAAAGGGCCTTTTTTGCCTTGGCTTACCTTACCATTCACTAACCACACTGATATTATGTATGCTTAGCCAATAATATGCATTTTATTTACTCAAAAGGAAGGAATAAACTGGCTTATCACAAATTTTAGTCAATGCCCTCATAAAATCCATGGTTACCAAATTGTGGGGTCATTTCCTATTTTGTATGTATATATCAATACAGATATATGTACCCCTCCATAGAGTGTGATAATTATAGAAACTTTTTCAGGTAAAGATGGAAATCACGAGTATATATTATTTACAAAGAGGTTAATACATGGTAGTCATTGTATATTTAGGATAGTCGCTTAACTATAATAAGGCCTCGCAAATTATGTCGTCATGATTTTCGTCTGCTGTGATCTTACGTCGTACACGATTTCTGTCTGTAGCAAATACCTAGAACTTGCGTTCCACGAGACTCAAACATTAAAACTTGTAGTTTCTTAATAATATTAATAATAATAAGCTTGTAGATTTAACTTAATGTTGGTGTTGTTGTGGCCCCAGTAGGCCAGATATGATGAATCTGGCTGTGCATAAGCTAAGTGTAAGATTGCTCTGAGATCACTTAGATATGGACAGAGGGGCAAATAAAATCTTCAAGTTTTGTTCAGCTTCTTACATAACCAAATATGTAGTAAATTAAAGAACTTTAAATTCTCTATTCTTTTTTTTTTCCTTATATTTTTAAGAGAAAAAAAATTGAATTACAACTTGGAGAAACTAATCAGAGGAGTTGGGTGTGGGACATAAAGAGGTGGGAGGAGGGGGTGAAAATCAGAATGGTATATAGTGGTCACTTTCTTGTAAGAAATGATGATGTTTTTGGTCACTTTTTACAAAAAAAAAATTAGAAGAAAGATTGGTACATGAAAGTCATGGACACTTGATGGTTTTTATACCCAGAAAAAAAGGTGACACAAAAATCGTGATACCATATATACTATATGTAGTGTATTATACAACAAAAATGAACTCTTTTTTGGTCCCCTTTTTCAATTAGTGCCTTAATGTCAAACCCAAACTGATTATCAAACACATAATTCAAGACAAAAGTTGAATAAATAAACTGCATATTCTAATTAAGTATCATCTCATCTCCATTATATGTATAATCTCATAATAATAATAATAATAATAATACTTATTGGCTCATTTGGCTCTGTTTCTATTAAAAGAACTTGTAAATAAAAATATAATATATAACTGGAAGTGGACAGCATGTTCTCTTGCTTCATTTCTTAATGAAGTCAAGTTTTCACTTAATGTACCAATCATCATTTATCTTTAATTGAGATTTTTAATACAGTATATAATATGCATGAATTTCCCAAATTCTAGTAGTGTAAGTAAAATTTGATTTGAAATTCTTTTTTATACTATGTTATATAAGAGCTCTTTTTAATTAAGTTAACTAATTATATTAGAAAATTTTTGATTGAATTAATTTGTGAATATATATAACATGCGTTCTTCATGGAATTTTGTGAAAATGACAGAAATATTCTCATATCAAATGGATTTTTTTTTGTTATAAATTCATATTGCTTTTTTTTTTTTTTGATATATTTAGACCCACCACTCTCAAGGGTTATGTAAAATGTTATCGAGTGGCATCCAACTTTTTGGATCAAATCCTAAAATGGGCATTGTCGATATGAGTACATGCTGCATGATTATAACAAAGAATATATTGCTCTTCAAGCAATTAGCTAGGGTTTCTCCTTTTTGCTTCTTTTTCCTTTCCTTTCCTTTTATTTATTTTATTTGGTCAAAGTGTTGGTCCTATCATTATTGGAACATAACTACTATACTTGTCACTCGATGTCATTTGTTTGATCACTTTTTTTTTACGTATAGTTAGATGTTTTTAGTATTGTAGAACGATAAAATCTAAATTCATGACACTTGCTCTGCTTTTGAAAATAATAATCTCCGTTAATGGAAAAGTGAATTGACATAAATATGTTAGGTAATACATGTTATTTAAAAATTGGGGGTTAAAGTTTGAAGTTGGCTATATGTTTATTTCTTGATGTGGAGAAAATTGAGGGAGAAGAAAATGAGAAGTTGTTTGCTGCAGATTTGTCAATGGGATTTGATGAGAAGAAGAAGACAATTTCAAGTCTTGAACTGTTAATCAACTACCAAGGTGTCTCTGCCTAGCTAGTGAACTTTTACAAGTGGACATTGTGTGTGTATTTGTGTCTTGTTTCAACTTTCAAGTAAATGATATGTACTGTGGTTTGAAAGGGAATGGTTTAAATTCATAAATTGGTTTTAATAAATCTCCGAATCGATCTAACTTATGATAATTCAAGGAGAAATGTCTCAAAAAGTCGTCTGATATTCATTGTGATATGATATTTGCTGTCATTTTGTTGGTTTTAACTAATTTTTGAAAGACCTAATCTAATGTGATATATAATTTTCAAAGAGAGACGTGTTAAGACCTGTTTATAACTATCTCTTTTGAAAGAAAACATTTTAAACTAAGTTGGCTCTAATATATTTAAGAACCGACTAAAGTCACGAAGATATGCGTCAAAAGTAACTACAATATTTGGTTGACAACTATTCAACACTTTGAAAACCATCATATACTTATATCTTACCATCACTGCATATGGGGTAGTTACCAACCAAATGACGACCATCCATGGTGTTCCTTATTCTCATCTTTACAAATTTTAGACATAATTTGACCTAATTAATTTTCATATCTAAGAAGAATTTTATGCATAATTAGACCCTAATCTTGAATAGAATAGCATGTGCATGAAGAGAGAGTGAGGTCACTAATGAATGGCCAAAATCTTAATACTATTGTAGTAATTGAAATTAGTGGCTTAGTTAGGTTTAAGGCAGTAAAAAAAAAAACAGCCATAATTAGGCAAGCTGTCTGTGAATAATTTCTCTTTCTTTTCAGTTTTCATTTGGTTTCTTTTTGGATCTCTACTTATATTATGTAATCATATTCAACAAATAGTTTTACTAACTTTCAATTTCTAGAGAACAGAACTAGAAAGCAAAGAAAAAATCTATCATCTTTTACTTCCCCTCCATGTATCATAGAATTTAGGCCCTAGCTGGTCCTTTTTTTCTGTGTGCCTCATCATAATCATAATGATCCCCCACCCTCCACCCTTCCCCCACCAAAAATAAGAAAAAAAAATAGTACTTACTAAACATTGCTTTCTTTTTTCCCAAGTCATATACCAATTTAAAAAATAAATAAAAAGAAAGTACAAATAGTAAGCATACATAATTAGTGTGAGAATAGAATATAATAGAAAATGTGACACAATTTACAAGTTTATGGTTGACCCAGATTTAGGTTTGACTGCTTTACCTGTAATTTGAGATACATATGAGCGATCTTTTGACAAATAAGATGAATTACACGTATATTTAGTTGAAAGAACATGTTTAATATTGCAAGCTTCTTTAGAAAATTACAATATTTAATGGCAAAACATGGTCAAACAATTACAATTGACAAATGTATCATGTCTCTTGCTTATTGCATTTATGTAAAAATAAAAATAATAATTATCTATACTATATATAAA
>JAYMTT010000335.1:0-14073 GCA_036898025.1 Hypseocharis bilobata
CATATGACATTGTTTTTGTAGTTTTTGTAATTTGAATTCACATTTTAGCATTCTCTATCTTTCTCTAGTGGAAGGTTTGTTTTATTTCACTTTATTTTGAGCTAAAGTATAACAAGTCAACCTGTTATTGAGCATAATACTAATAGGTTATCAATGTTGGCACCCTCAAGTTTTTAGGTTGTAGATGTATTCAAAGTCTTGAATTGGTCTGTCAATATTTGTTTGCTTCAGTGTAAGATAGTACGTGGACAAGCTTACTGTTTTAGAGAAAAGGGTTTTGTATTTGATGCTGGACAGCCCCTGGAACTGAGAAATTTGGGGCTGGGCTGGTTGCAATCAATATTTCTGGAACTCTGAGTTGAGAATATTATATTAAGGTGTACTCAAGGAAATTAAGTTAGGTTGGATGTGTTTTTAGGTAATTTAGAGGCTAGAATATCAGGGCAAATGTGTTCAGAGGGAATTTTTGACAGCAAGGAATTATGATATTTTCAGTGGTAGGTTATGATAGAAAGTCTAGCATTACAGTTTTTTGATATGGGGTTAGGGTTTCAGTTATGAAATATTGGTTTAATGATGAGCTTGTTGTGGCTCACAGGTCTCAACTGCAATGCAGGAAATTTAACAAGAAAGAACATAGAAACCTCAAAGGGTCACAATCCTAGTAACGTGTTGTATGAGCCTTATTTAGAAGAAGTTTTATGTTGTCCAAAGAAAAAAGAAGTTTACACCATTAAAAGAGTAGAACTCAGCAAAGACTTATTATTGTTTATTCTATAGAGTTTTCTTCATAATGCTTGCTCACGTTAAAGGAACAAAATTGTGAAATAGTTTTGAAATCCCATAGTTAGACAAAGAAAAACCTTTCAAATAAAAAACAGGATTCAAGCTAAGAACAGAAATAGCTAGACTTGTAACCAGGTACAGTCTACTAACTCCCCAGCAAAACCCAAAAAATCTGTCATATCACCATAATTCCTCTAAACATGGTTATGTTTCTTTTTGCATGCTGAAGCTGGTGGAATAATGTTAATTTCATGGGAAACAAATTTATCTACATTCTCCATTGCTCCTTTTCAATTAATATTTTCTTGCCCTCTATGGGCTAGAACATGAAAGAGAAGGAAAATTAAGATAATGGCTGGCTACAGTGTGTTGAAAGATATAGGTTTTGGCGCATGTTGGTATTCATTTTCTAGAGACCCATTAGGTTTCTATGCATATGGATAATGTAACATTTAAGAGGCACATTTCTTATGTGATAGACCAATAAGCATGAGAACCATTATTTCGATTTTTTTTCTTTTCTCCACTTTTACATGCCTTTTGGTCTTTTTTTTCTCCAGGTGTTAGAATTCTCGAAGACGTGTCTGATTTCAAGGTATCACATCAGGACTTGCATGCACACTTTCATTGTGGTTCCTTTTGTTTTTTTTTTCAACGATATATATTGCCAAACTGTTACCGGATTTTGTTTCTAGGCTGCATGTGTCTTGATTGGTGTTTCGCCATGAAACCTTGATAATGTGAAATATTCTAATGTATTATAAAAGAGTGTGCGTGTTCCACCAGATCTGTTCTTGGTGTGGTGGCAGCAACTGCATTTGTCCTTCAGAGTACACTCCAAAACCTTACCCTAGTGGTCATTGGCAGCCTAGTATTCGAAACCCCAGTAAATACTAAATGGATAACAAGCACTCTTTTACAATACATTAAAATTCTTCACATTAACAGCCCCTCCTTACTATAGTTCTTTCTTTCAAAGCCATCGATTGAATTTTCTTCACAAATTTTTCTTTGGGTCAAGTTAATGCATTACCATCAGTAGTTTTTTGCTAAATAAAAATTGTGTTGCAAAAAATATATAGAAAATATTCAAAATTGGGGTTCTTTTATATACACAAGGAACATATGATGTCATAATATCTTTACGTAAGGATATGCCGCATTGTTCCATTTCTTGATTATTTAGATTTGCCCTGTCTATCCAGTGTCAGTGTCAACACTTGACACCCGTGTCCATGTCCAGAGTACATAGCTCTATTCTTATTATCAACTTAACTATATGATATTTTTTGGAAAGATCCCTTTTTAAGATACAAACTATGCTTGTAGATAAAGAAAGATGTATATTAATAAGATAGTAGGAATGTACATGACAAGAGGACGAGATGTCCTGAGATAGAGAAATACAAAGAAAGAATACATCAAAGCAGCCATTCAGCCCCCTTCAATATCTACTAAAGATATACCCCTATATAGACCCAAAGCAATAGCCCAAAGAGATGTAAGAAAGACAACAGTTTGCTGGCAGAACATTGGCCTTTAATATATATATATATATATATATGTACATATATTTCATGCAAAACATATGTGCATATGCTCAGTCCCACTGTGGCTGATCATCCTCTCGGACCATCTACTGATCATTTACTTTCAGGCTTTGCTTTTTTTTCTGTCCCTAAAGTAAAATGACTCTGTAAGAACTTGATAAATAGCTACAAGTTCTGCTTTAATAATTTTATTTGTTTTTAGAGTGGTAAAGGTGCTCTTGTGAAGTCTATTGGTGTTGTCGATGCAAGTGCAGATACAGTGTTTGAAGTGATTTTAAATCTTGACCGGCAGAAGAGATACGAGTAAGTTTCTGAACCTTTTTGAGTTCTGTTACATAGTTTTTTAATTTTACTTTCACTAATAATTATCTTCACAGGTGGGATATGTTGACAGGTGACTTAGAGTTGGTAGATTCTTATGATGGGCACTATGATGTTGTTTATGGGACGTACGATCCTAAATATCTTACTCGGTAATGCTTAACATGGCTACCTATTCTGTTATTTTTATCTAGTGGATTTTCATTTAGATTTTAACAGAATTATGCATTTTATCTCTTAAATTGTCATTCATGCTCTTGTTTGTTTAAGTTGATATCTCATGTGTGTATATAGATTGTTACCTGGTTAGACATTTCTGTGGCCTTATTAGGGAGAGTTTCTCGTCTCTTTGAGCTGCACTGTTATTAACTGCTTCATGTTTTGGATGACACACAGCCTTCTTAATCTCTGGTTGTTTAACCAGCAGGACATAAAACTGCTTTTACTAGATGCATTTAAGTTGTTTAAGTTTTCAACTACTAATCTCTTGCTAATGTTTCTCAAGTTCTTGATAGTTGAATAATTGTGATAACTCTAGTCGGAAAGATTGTTAACGAATTTCCAAAATCTGGATGATTGGGTCTCCATTTGGATATTTGAAGGGGAAGAATTTTATTTCAATGGATATTGGAAAGACAATAGTTTTGTTTTGTGGGATATTGGAAATAACAGAAAGGAAACAATTCTGTTAGAAAAATATCTTTTCTTTCTTGGGCCAATTTACCATAGCTCTGCTTAGGACGCTTTTACCTTTTCCTGATATATTTTCTAATTTTTTCCTTAAAAACTAATATCTCAATTTTTTTTTGGAAAAAAGCTAGAAAACAAAAACGTGGCGTTTCCTACTAGTGTCCTACAGGTATGGTCTGTACTAGCTTGCTTAGTAGCTAATATAATAAGCGAAAGAAGAAGAAATAACTTTAGTTCTGAATTTTTTAAGCTCAACTACTTTCATTGTGCACTCACACTCTGCTTTAGATGTGCAGCATGCATGTACTACCCTTTAAAGCCACCTTTTTTCCATTACAATGATGCCTCTAGTAGTTTTATTAGGTTCGTTATATACAAGAGTTATTCTGAAATTCATCTTGTTTATTCTGTTATTACCCATTGTTTATTTCATAGATGATGTTTTCTGCAGCTGGCAATCCAAGAGAGATTTTGTATTCTCTAGGCAGTGGTTTCGTGGGCAAGATGGAGCATACAGTAAGACAACGTGATCATTCTTCTTTTGTCACTACAGATACTTGTTATCCTTATGGGACATTTTATGCCTTTTGTTGCAAGCATTCTGATTTAGGACAGATTTCATGAACTTTCTACTTTCAATTATTGGTGGGCTAGGATTAGCATGACTAGGATTTACCGGTTTTGGAGCTTGTAGTTTGAACATGGAAAAATCTGGCGATGAAAAACCATCCAAACCATCAATTTTTTTTTGATTCATATACTGAACGTGTTTATTATGTCAACTGAAATGCTCTTTTACTGGCATTGGAATTTCTAGTCTAACAAGTACTGGAAATAAATCTGGTCCTTTTGATGTGGGATACACTGGGAATAAAAGGGTTAAACCCTTGGTTATTTGCTTTTTGATTACCTTTTGATGAAATGATTATTGAGTTTTTACAGATTTCCTTTTAGTGTTATTCCTCCTTTCTCTTTCCTGATTGGCCTCTTAATCTTAAGTTGTATTCTCTCTGCTCAATCTCCTTTGTCTGCCATTCTTAATCTCCTAGTGCTTCCTATTTCTTGTGTTCTTTTGCATATTGAATTCCTAAGAATATTGCTGGAATTTAACTGGTCCTGCATCACCTTTATATAAATTAAAGTGGTGAGATTAACAAGTTAAAAATAGTATATTTTTTTAATATTTTTATGATCTATGGATCACCAAGATAGTCTCTGGGTTTTTCTAGTTTTCTAGAATCAGTATTGTGAATTGTGCCAATTCCAATTTTGATTTGCCGGCTACTTGTGTTGTTTCATGGCTGACACATTTTTAAGTTTAACTATAAATGGTAGTTTTTTTAGCCACATGTCTATGTATTTTACTTCTACAAGTTCATTAAAGTATTTAATCATGCATTTACCATAAGATTTGCTATCTTGACTTGAACAGACACTGATGACTTTCCATTAGCTATGGTTTATTTAGAGGAAACTAAACATGCTGCTTGTGTTTGTACTTGGCTGAACATCTTATGATCTCTTTCATGCAGCAATCTTGCAGCTTCCA
Organism: Hypseocharis bilobata; assembly: GCA_036898025.1. NCBI lineage: Eukaryota > Viridiplantae > Streptophyta > Magnoliopsida > Geraniales > Geraniaceae > Hypseocharis > Hypseocharis bilobata. The sequence continues at coordinate 4,897 of JAYMTT010000335.1, forward strand.
GCCATACACAAGAAGTGTCCTCCAAAATCAGGATATCGACGCACAAAAATTAATCGTAAGAGATTTTGTTTTCTAAACGAAAATACTTTCATTACATCTGAAGCATTCATTGTTTTATACTGCTATGATAATATAGAAGTGCTTTTTTGACTAAAATTTGGTAATTTATGGGGCCATTGGATACTTAATGATGCTATTTTCTTTTCTTTTGAAATACTCTTCTCTTTCCTTTTTCCCTTATTGCTTCCTGGATATCCTGCCTACAGTATAGCTGGGTAGCAAATTCTGCACTCCCTCCATGCATTGCTAGTTGTTGTACTTAGATTTAAAACTATTTGTATGCATCTAGAGCTTTGTTGCTCTTATCAATGAGAATGATATATGGGTGATTTCTGTTTTCTTTTTTAACCAAAATATGGTCATGTGTTCCAAATAATCCAAAAGTCATCAAGAAACCTGTGGTGTCATTTCTGCGTGTTTGCTGCAGCATGGGTAAGAATTGCAAAGTACTTACAAGTTACATATCGGACATGGCAGAATTGGTTATTAATGATATTGTTATAGAAAGAAAAACTTTGAAATAAGTAGATGTGAGTATGGTGCATATAATCCCTTCACAAGTTTTAGTCTGGATGATAACCGGATATAAAAAGTGATATCTTGAAAGTATTCCAACTCACAACAGTCTTATTAGCTTTGATAAATCTGGTTCTTTAAAAATTTATGTACTGGTGAATAAATTGTTTATTTGTCAAATACTTGAATATAGATTTAGCTACTGCACCGGCTCTTCTCAGCTCTAAGATTCTCTGCGCTTCCGTAGTCCTTACAGTTTCAGATACTTTTGTGGTTTATGTACTGAATTTAGTGAATCATTTTATTCATTGCTCATTGCTTATTGTAAATCTTGGTTTTCTTCTATTTTGTGTAGATTATTGTAAATTTTCTTTATTAGGCTTTTAGTTTCAAAATTTTCTCATTGTTGACGTTGAGTACCTACTTTACTACTTGTAGCTTTCAATTAAAGAGCTGTCCTTAAATAAGTTGTTGCTTTCTCTTTTTATTTGAATTGTAGCATCTACTTGGGAGATTAGAAGTTTGAACACACCCATGGGTTCGAATGATGCAAAATGTCTTGTGACACAAATGTTAGAAATACACTCTTCAGGCTGGTGTAAATGGAAGCAAGATAGCTGTTCAAAGTTTCAAAAATCTATTCCTTATGCATTGTTGTGCCAAGTTGCAGGTGAGGAATTTAATCATCTCTCTCTCTCTCTCTCTCTCTCTCTCATGTGGAATCTGAATGGTAATCTGGGACCAGAACATATCATGTCTCTCTCTGGACCACCTAAACTTTGCTCAAACTAATATTTTCTGTTCTCCACCTTTCCCTGTTTGACGTTTTGACAAGGAAATTGTTCCTTGGTCTTTTTACTTGTTAACTTGTAAGTAGATGCATGCCATAAAATGCGGATTATGTTCACAACCCGTCATATTTGTTTCTAACACGAACATTAACAAAGTTGTGCTGTGTCCTTAAATAAAACTGTATCAGAACCAAAGTAATCTTAATAGTCTGACTAGTTCGTGCAATGCAACATATAATGCAGTTTCATCTATTGCAGAGAGGAATCACCTAATCATATATTGATCGTATAAATTTGTAGATCAGGTGCACTAGATAGAATTTCTCATCATGCATGTTTTCAGGGTCAAAATCTCATTCTTTTTAAGGGGAAAGAAAAAGAGGAAAAAACTATTTCTAGAATATAAGAAATTTCTTTATTCTTTTTTTGGTATTACTTATGAGTTTATTGCATATAATACCATCTTGTTCTGGTTGCCTTGCGCCTTTGAACGACCTCAATTAATTACAAAATGACAATTATACGTCTTCTTCATGATTCTTAAGGTCTAAAGGAATATATTGGTGCAAATCCGGGAGTGAAGTGTGAATCTTCCACGATGGTTGTCCATAAGACTGCTGAAGTTTCAGCAGCCAATGGTGGATATTCAGACACAGAAGGACAGGATGAGTTTTATGATGCAATTGACTCATCATCGTCAGAAGATGAAGAAAGTGACTCCGATGAAGGACATGACGAGAAGGTCTTACCTTTTCTGCTTTCTTTAAATTGAAATATAGTTATAGAAGTGTCTGATTGAGTGCAGCTCATGTTAAGCATTTGAAACCTTTTCGTGAAACAGGAAATGAAAGTAAAGTTGAAGAACGTGTCATGGGCTCTCACAACCTTAGCTTTGAAGAGAAAATCAGGTCCTCTCTTTGTTTAGTTCTTTACTGAAAAGATGAATAAATCAGTTGCACATTGATCCATTATCATTCTCGCATGTTACTTTGTAACCATTGTAGTCCAAGACAATTTATCAAAAATGGTTCCAGCCACAAAAGTTTTTGATGTTACCCGCTGGACACTGGTCCTAGATGAGACATGATGTCCAAAACACAGCATATGAGGATTCATATATTTTATTTCCAACTGAGAAATTAATTGAGTTAATTCTTTACTTTAAAAGTGACCAATTCTTTATCCTAAAGAGGTTCATATATGTGTGCGTGGGTGTGCCAAATGTGCCAAAAATCTTATTTTTTAGTGCTTCCTTCCTTCTTTACATTTTTAACTGTTTTATGTTTTACTTTTTGAATGTAAAATAAGTTATTGTCGTATGGGGAGACATGCTGCAAGAAGAACTTTGCTAGATGAGAAAAAGACGTATAGAAATTAATCTGATATCCCATAGTACCGTTTCATTCTACATGCAGCTCCGGATACAAATAAGGAATTAGATCCTGATGTAGCACCAATCGATATCAACCCAAACGAGTTCCATGGGTCCATGCACCAAGGGAAGGATGACAAAGACTCGAACTGTTGGACTTCTCCAACTGGTGTGGGATTCATGATTAGAGGAAAGACTTACTTAAAAGACAATTCTAAGGTGGGATTCTCACCTTAATCTTGTTTGCACAAATCCTGGACCATGTTAGCGATTCTTTTTATTTATCATGTGTGTGTGTGTGTGTAAAGAAGAAGAAGAAGAAGAAAAGAAAAAGAACAAAGTATGTTGTGCATTCTATTAGTCAACTTGAATATGGCTTAATTGACTTTATATGTTCATATTTCAGTAACAATAATTGCATTGACATATCTCTATTCTTCTTGTTTTTGTTTTCTCCTTCATGCCTTTTGTTCAAAGGAAATGGATTATCAGTCCATTGTCTTGATACCTTGCATATCTCACTGGTTGGTGGCCATCAATTTCTTGTTTCAGTTCTGCAAAACTAAGGTTATTTTGGAATAGGGTTGTTAAAGAAGTTTTTTTTTAGCCCTAGTTTCTAGTTTGTCTAGATATATGTATTGCATTTCTTGTATTATTTTCTGAAACACATAGAAGAAACTGTTAATGGAATACAATATCTGAGTTTTTTTTGGATTGTTAGTTAATCGATAAAAAATTTCAGGTAATGGGAGGAGATCCCCTTCTCAAGCTCATAGCAGTTGATTGGTTCAAAGTTGATAAAACTGCAGATAGGGTTGCACTGCATCCGAAGTGCCTTGTGCAGGTAGAAATATACTTCTTGTTCTACTTTGCTCATTCTGTATAAAGGCACTCGTAGCCCATAGGTATATTTGTACAAAGCTTGCTTCCAGTTTTTTTGGCAAAACTGTAACATTATTTGATGATCTCTGATATTTTTTGGGTTTTAAGTTTTAACATTTTTACTGTAACTATAGAAAGAAATTGCAACATCTTCCATGTTGCTCTGTGAAAATGAGTTAAAAGCTTTAAGATTAGAACTCATAGATTTTTGTGTTTCATGTTTTTCATTATGAAACTAAGCTCCAGTTAGTCTTTCCAATTTACAATGTTTTAGGTAAGGGGAAGAGGAGGGAAGGGATGTAACCTGAAACCTGACACTGTTTGTTGTAGGCAGTCCTTGCTTGTTGTGTCTCTTCATATGTCAGCTATATGTGGAGGTGCTGTGAATGGCATGATTGTTTGTATAGTTTTTATCGTTTTGTAAAGGACTACTATGGTTTAAATGAAATGTGTTTTTTTTTTGTTTATTCTTCCTCGTGAACAGTGCTAGGTTGTAATGCTACAGGAATCATTTTGTGTCCTAACCAGGGCCAGTTCTTTTAACATATAAAGTTGTAATCCGTTCTATGTTAACCTATATTCATCTAGGTTTTCTTTTCTTTTTCTCTTCATTTGCTGAACACCTACTTGGGGTTTTTCTGGGAGCATTAGTGAAAATCATCTCGCTTTTCTAGGTGTCTACTTTCTTATATTTAATAATTTAAATGAACAGAGAGTATTAAGTATCAACATGTTTTAAGCACGTATCGTTTACTGAAACAGGATATGTTAACTAAACAAATAGTTGATTTTGAAGGCTACCCCTTGAAATATACAATAGCTTCTCTAAGGCTACTTTTACTTGCCCGTTTCTGACCTCTAAGACTGCGACCTTGTGTATACTATCCCATTCTAACAGTTGATTTGAGGGAGCAAAACAAACGATTCTTTACTTGCCATGTACTGCTTTTATGGCTGAGAGAGTTCCTCGTACTATACGTGATTGGCATGGCTGCGAGTATTACGACAACTGTGGTTAGATCTAGGATAGTTGATTCGCAAGTTTAATTGTTTGCTTCTTATCTTCATAGTCATGGTTATGGATTTTTATAGATCGATAATGCATCTTAGTGAAACGAAAATTCTTGTTAAAGTGGAGATCTAAAATGTTACTTTCTTTAAATAGCATGATTTTATCTTTCTAACATCGCCTTTTTCAATTTCAGTCAGAAGCTGGGAGAAAGCTTCCTTTCATCCTTGTCATTAATCTCCAGGTATGTGTATGGATGCTAATGCCTTGTAACCTCTTTTGGTTTAACAAACTTCTAGATGCAACACCAGATATACCAGAAGTCTGGCATCCCATTTTCAATCCTATGAAGTGGTAGAAGATGATAATTATCGACATTGTCTTAATTCATAAGTGCCACAGGTATATAAAGTTCAAAATGAAAAGTTACTCGATTTGTGTATAAAAATCAGATTTGAGGTTCCAAATAGCTTATGGTGAACTCTTCTGAAGGAAATTCTGACATTCTTCCAATTTCGTAGATAACACTTAAGCCTTTACGTAGTAGGGAATGGAAGTTTAGGTGGTGATGGAATAAATGATGCATTATGGATGGCACTGCGAGATGTCATTTTTTTTCATCTTAATACATTCTTCAGTGCTATGAGCTTCATTTCGGCCTTTCAAAGGGAATAATATATTTTGTTTTTTTTTCGTCTGTTTCAGATTCCAGCTAAACCAAACTATAGTATGGTTCTCTACTATGCTGCCGACAGGCCCGTAAATAAAAATTCTTTGTTGGGCAAATTTGTGGATGGGACTGACATGTTTAGGGATTCCAGATTCAAATTAATTCCAAGCATTGTTGAGGTATGATTTATGAATCATAAAGAGTAAAAAGATCATGTGAAACTCCACTGGTTTTTAACCTGATCTGCTTTGAATGATATTCAGCAACTAATGATTCATAAATGTATACAGGGATATTGGATGGTCAAGCGTGCAGTTGGAACAAAAGCTTGCTTATTGGGTAAAGCCGTAACATGCAATTACCTCAGACAAGATAATTTTCTGGAGGTAATACTTCCCTTGCATCCTCTGCTTCTCTTAGCCCCATGATAGTTGATGAGCTTTATCATTGGTATGAATAATATGTTCGCGATAGTAGATAACTGAGAGAGTAGAGGTTAGGAGGATCTGAAATATTTTTTCAGTTAATTAGCTAAACTTGTCATTTAACTGAATGTCTATTATCAACTTCATTTAATTTGTTAATTAGATAAACAGCGCTTCAGTGTACTTACTACTCATGCTGCTGCTAGCAACTTGTGTTCTTTTAATTTACTTTGGTGAGACCCTTTTTGTGCAGATTGATGTGGATATTGGATCATCTTCTGTAGCAAGGAGTGTCATCGGCCTTGTCCTTGGATACGTTACAAGCATCATTGTTGATCTAGCAATTTTGATAGAGGTTGGTTCCTTTTTGGTGTTGATATTTATGGAGGAGTACTTAATAACTTGATTTCCATAGCTTTGAGTTTATAGCTTTCAGTAAAATGTAAATGAATTTTATTTATCTTATGAAATAAAACCAGCAACAGTGCTACATACAATAACATTGAGGTATGGGTTATTAATGCACTTAAATAGAAATCATCATTTATAGGGCTCTTGACTCAATCAAATAAATATTAGAATCTCAATTTTAAAAAAACGTGAATATGATGATATATATTCAATTTATACTTTTAGTGTATAGGATTAAAATCTACTTTGATACTTCATTTTCTTACCACTTTGAGATTCTTTTATGTATGTACCTTTTTGTTCTTTTTCAAAATGTTTATTTTCTTTGGATGACTTCTGAAATCAAGTATGAGGAACATTGTGGGTAATATAAACACTCACATTTATTGTGTCTAGTGCATTTCACTCCATGCAGTCATATTTTAGCAGTTTATTAGGTGTTGCTTTTTGGATTTTCTTTTTATTTCTAATCATTAAAAGCTTCACTTTTATGTTAGTCACCAGTCTATAAAAATGGTTGCATCCAATTGAAGTAATGAAAGAAAAAATTGTGGCAAATAAAAAGAGATAATGAATATGTTTAAAAAGGATAGCACTTCCCCTTTCCATTTTCTCTTTTGATCTTTGTTCGTATGAGAACATTTATATCTCTACAAAATTCTTGTTACTGCCTCGTCTATGTCGATAATAAAGATGAAGAGATATGCAACGGAAAATACCATGATTTTTTAGGGCCGCAACTCAATGTAGTTGACAAATGACTTTTGGTGCTAAGCTATAACATGCAAAGCTATACAACCAGATATTGATATCCACCTTGTTTGCAGGCAAAAGAAGAGGCGGAGTTACCTGAATACATTCTTGGCACTGTTCGACTGAATCGTGTGAAGCTTGACTCTGCTGTACATTTGGAGGTTTGAGGTTTTCTATTATTATCTTGTATCTCATGATTAGTGCCATTAATTGATACAGCTCCATTAATTACAGTCTATTGTAACTATTACTGTGAAATAGAGAATGATCTTCAAAATTAAGTATAGATAAAGAAATAGAGCAGCTGATGTTTCCTCTTGAACTACAACCCTTTATCCTGCGTGCAAATTTTTCAGTTGTGGGTTTATTGTCATCCATGTCTGGTAACTGGAATATGTCATGTCAGAGTTGGATGAGTTAATATGTGGTTAAGAATATGCTTTCTAATGTATTACTTTATTGGTATTTGATCTGATTTCCAATATTCCATAGTATTTTAGTTACTTCGTTACATGACTAATATTCGAATTAGGATGAATCATAATTTACTTAAGACTTTTGATTGTTTGCTGACTTGCATGGTACTTGGTCTATATATAACCTAGTTGAGTTGATTCTGTTGACTAGTTATTTAGGCTGATTACAATGTTAATTGGTACATACTGCTTTAGGTTGACCTTAATTAGGAGGCTCCTTGTACTCTCCAGTATAAGCAATGTCTGTGGGTATGGGTCTATACTATCATTTCTCTAAGATCTGTTCCATCAGATTAGATCTCCAGATGGTGGGAAAAGAATTTTATTGTTTCCATTATGTGGAAAGAAGCTATTAGTCACTTGATAAGCCATAATAAGTGTAAATGCTAAATAGTAATTCTAGATCTTATAAATCATCGAGGACGGATGAATTATTGTTGATTTTAATAGATCCATCGTATTACTGAACGGGAGTGCCTTTGTGGTAAAGATTTCCTGTTGCCAGTAAGTGCTATGTGTGTATGTGTTTCTTCCTGCTGCAATATGTGCAAAGTCTAGTACTAAAAACCTGTCTTCTTCAGCTTGGCAAGAGGCTTTGACAGTTGAAATGATGGTGTCTAACTTGTCGAGCTAAACTGTTTGTATCTAATATTTGACTATGACATATAAGTGCATCCGGAACTAGTAGCTTTTAATTCATATCAAATTAACATGTCATGGAAATTTATGCTCTCCTTTTCCGAACATGCATTTCTCAGCACTTTTCATTCTGAATACATTATGTGCATGATTATGTAGGTATGATTGCAGGGTTTTACCTGAGATGTGGTTTTAGGGTTGTGCCATGGAGGTGCTATTGACACCACCATTTTTACTTCATACATCATTCTACATAGTATATTATGTGCAAAAACCCGAAAATGCCCCTCATACATCATTCTACATAGTACATTATGTGCTAAAGAAAAACATAAACATATATATGATTTATGAAAGAAGCTTGAAGAATAAGTGAGAGCTGCAGGGTCCCCATATTCAATCACCTTTTTTTTTTCTTTGTTCTTTTTTTGTAATTTTCTTCAATCACTTTTGCCCTCCACCCACTCTCCATCTCAACTTTATTAGGTTTTGATTTATACTTTATTTCATGGTTGATTTTCATGTTTGTAGATTGTTTATCCGTTGTGTTTGGCTCGTTAGTTTCAGCACCACCGATATTTGACAAATTGTTCCCCACTCTTTAGTTTATGCTTACGGAAGGTCCAAATTGCCCCTCAATTTATCTACGAAAGATCCTGATTGAAGGTTGCTCTGGTCTTTTTAATTAGAATGGCGACCCGCATGATGAAAAAGGAAAATTAAAAGAGATGCTCGATTAGTGTAATCAACTATCCAAGTATTTTTAAATTTGTGTACTTTTCATATGATTAGCTCAAGATATATATGAAACCAAATCGGTCTTAATAATTCCTACTCTTTTGACTCTAATAGGAATCCAATTCAAATCATTTTCATTTTTCTTTTCCTAAAAAGATGTGTTGGTTTGGTTCTCAGCCGGCCCAAACGTGCGCCTTCTTTTTCAACCCTAATTTCTTTGGGGATTCGATTCCTTCCCCTTTTTGCTTGTTCTTAGCGAACTGGTTTTAATCTGATTGAGATCTCTTTTTTCTTGGCTTGGATTTCAAGAGCGGATTATTATTATTATTTTTCTTAGGTGAAACTATTTGATATTCAAAACTCACCGTTAGACTAATTTAATTTGTGTCGGGTAGGTAGGAATGGCAATGGGGCGGGTATGGGGCGGGAATCACC